>CANYLF013397979.1:0-28143 GCA_948193215.1 Bocquillonia castaneifolia
AAAAATTAACAACACATCTAAATATAACATATATCACTTATAATTTATATTTAATTTACAGGCAAAAGCATACAAACATACCCGATAAAAATTTTAAAACACAATTTTACATTAAAAAGTATAATTTATTTTTTTAATATAAAATAAAAATTTCAAATTTCATTATAACCAAAGAAATTAATTTAATTATTCAACTTAAATTCAAATTACCTAAATTCAATTAATTCAACTAACCTAAATTCAATTAATTCAATTAACCTATTATTATATACTAAAAACATAATTTATTTTATAATTAACCTAACAAATTTAAATTAATCAATTTTAATTAATTACAATAATTATTCTAAAATTCAAACAACCTAAACATATTTATTTAATAATTAAACTAATAACAGAAATATATATATATATATATATATATATATATATATATATATAATTTTGAAAAAAACAGAAATACACACACACACTAAACTATATATATAAATTAAAAAAACAGAAAACTAATATATAATTTAAAAAATAGAAATATATATATATATATATATATATATTAAACTAATATATATAAATTAAACTAATATATAAATTTAAAAAATAATATATAAATTTAAAAAGACTAATAGATATAAATTAAACTAATATATAAATTAAAAAAAATAGAAAAAAATATATAACAGAAAATAGAATAGAAAAAAATAAAAAATTAAAACTAGCTTACCGTTCGGTGGATCAGCAGTGGAGGAGGAGAGGAGCGCCAGTCGTAGCAGGGAGGAGGAGAAGATGCCGTCACCGTCACCGAGGAGATGCTCGCAATGTCGGTGGCAGTTGGTGGGTGGACGGTTGGTGGATGGACGGTGGGGGATGTGTGGTTGACGATCGGGATGTGAGGATCGTGGGGAAGAAGAGAAAATGGGAGAAAATGAAAATTGATGGGGGGAAAGAGGAAGCTGTCAAATTTATAATTTACCCTTTTACGACGAACACGTCCGTCGCAGATTATGATGCATCCGTCGCAAAACCTAAGAAACCCTAGGTTGTGGTTCATATTCCCACTTTTTAAGATGAAAATATTCATCGCAAACTATGGATTACCCGTCGCAAAACCTAAGAAACCCTAGGTTGCGGTTCATATTCCCACTTTTTACAACAGGTAAATCCGTCGCAGAGTATGAAACACCCATCGAAAACACTAAGAAACCCCGTCTAGTCCCACTTTTTACGACGGTAACTCCGTTACCAAAACTAAGAGTTCCGTTGCAGAAATTGAAAGAAAATTAATCAGCTTCATCGTCAAATTTGCATTGGAATACATTGTTCGACGCAGATTTGCGACTGTTTAGCCGTCGCAGAATGCCCTAACCTGTTGTAAAAAATTGGCACTCCTGGGAGAAAAATTGGTGCGAAGGTCCCGCCAAATACTGCGACCAAATCTGCAATGGCTGTTTGAAGTCCAACGCAAATTCCTAGATATTTTACATCTGGTCGCAAAGTAGCTACGGACTCATCGCAGATTTATGACACACGCGACGGACATACTGTCCTTTGCAGAAGTCTGTCGCAGATGGCATCTTTGCTTGTAGTGTTTGGCTTGAGTGTGAACACTACCCCCTTAAACACTAAAGAGTTTTTGTTAGAACTGTAAGAGTGTTGGGATGATTGTGTTCATGTTGGAATTTGCAAGAAAAATAATTTTCACTTTGATTTGGTTTTGGAAAGCTTTTTTTATTAAAATTTCCTCTAATTGAATTTTTCTGAAAGTAAACTTTGAAAATTGAAAGGGATGGTTTATGATAGCAGTAATGTCTTGTGCAGTGTGTAAAGTACACTTTTGTACCTGTGGACAGAGTGCCTAGGATGCGAAAATTTTGGTTATACCGCTTGCTCGTCGGTTGGTGTCCAATAACAATGGTGATATACCCACTAGATGGATTTTTAAATTTTATAGATTCCTTTGGAAAATCCCATTCGTCATCACCACCAGATGATTTCTGGGTTCGGAATGAGTCATCCATACTAAGGCAATTTCACATTTAATTAAGTAATAAGGTCATTATTTTCTGACAGAGACAAACAATATAAAGCTATAAATCACCCAGAAAGTAGGATGCGATGAATGGGAGCGCCTAATACTATTTCTAATCAATTTTAGTTCTGCATTTAAGTCCACTATGATTAACCCTGATTGATTGAGTGCAGTTGGTTGTATTGTGGTAAATTTCTACTGGTTTTAGTAGTAATTAACCGAGTGGATTATTTCCTTATTTATTTACATGTAAAACATCCACAGTTAGTTTCTAACTTATTTTTATATTTTTTGGATTGATATTTGCGCATCAATTCATTTATTATTTTCTTGGGATATTTGGAATGGCAATAATACACATACACCCTTAAAGAGAGGAAAGGTGAAATGAATTTCTACCATTTTTATTTACTTATTACCGAATTGATTAATTAAATGTCTGGTTAATTATTTTACAAACAATTCTAGGTGATTTACATAAAAACGTAAAGAAATCTTACCGATCGACCGGTCTATCCGAGAGAGAATAGACCGATCGACCTCGAAACTTTGGGAGATTTACAACTTGAAAACCTTCATTTTGGCCCTACACCATGAAGGTCTGGCCAGGCAGGGGAGCCGTTAGAAAGGCTAGGAGAGCGGTCAAACAGTGGGAGAGCCGCCAGCCCCAGAGATCCGTCACAAAGGCCAGGAGAGCGTCAGGTCAAGAGAGCCGCTAGGCTAATAGAGCCGTCAGAAAGGCCAGGCGATCCGCGAAAGGCCAGGAGATCTGCCAAAGGCTAGGAGAGTCGCCAGGCCAAAAGATCCATCTCAATAGAAAGGAGATCCGTCACAAAGGCTAGGAGGGCCGCAGGCCAAGAGATCCATCACAAAGGCCATGAGAGTGTCAGGTCAAGATAGCCACTAGGCTAAGCGACCCGTCAGAAAGGCCAGGAGATCCGCCAAAGGCTAGGAAAGTTGCCAGGCCAAAAGATCCATCTCACAGGCCAGGAAATCGTCAGGTGAAGATAGCCACTAGGCTAAGTGACCCGTCAGAAAGGCAAGGAGATCCGCCATAGGCCAAGAAAGTCGCCAGGCCAAAAGATCTGTCTTATAGGGAAAAGGAGATCCATCACAAAGGCAGGAGAGCCGCAGGCAGGAGAGGAGATCCGTCACAAAGGCCAGGAATACTGTCAGGCCAAGAGAGCCGTTGGGCCTGGAGAACCGTCAGGCCTGGAGAGCCGTCAGGCCTGGAGAGCCGTCAGGCCAAGAGAACCGTCAGGCCAGGAGATTCGTCATAAATGCCAACATAGTGACCTGTACTATCCGACCGAGCCTGCACTTCATCATCTCCAATATGTTTTCCCTGTTTTAGCATGTTTTCTTACAAATACATTGTTCACAAACTATTGGCAACTCATATAGACCCTTAAGTAACAGCTCTAGACATTCAAAATGAATTAAAACAACAATAAAAAATCTAAGAAAAATTACACTGTAAACATTGAAATTATAGTGATTAGGCTTCAAAACTAGATATTTTACGTCAAAAACTCCCCTTCTTACACATAAAACTCATATATGAAGTTAGAATGTCAAAATAAATTAGTTTGAGAGAAATGTAAAAATAACAACATATAACATAAATGAAATATATGAAGAAATGAACTTATTTTGGATGAGTAGATGGTTGGTTGCCCTTAGAAATGAGATAAATTACCGCTTCGGGTAGTAGATGAGCTGTTGAATGATTAAAATCCAGAGAAATGGTTATGAAAATCCTTGTTCAAAATTTCCAATAATCCCTTCATTTTAGTCTCTGTAACTTGAAGAAAATATTTTTTATTTTGTTTTTGAATACTGATGAACTAACCAAACCGCCAAAGAGAAAACAAATCCTTTCTTCTCTCACTCCCGATCTCTCAAAACTGCCGATCTCTCAAGACTGCTCTCTCTCGCTGCTCTCTTTGCTACTGCCGATCTCCCCCCCCTCTCTCTTTCTATTTCCTTTTCTCGCTGCTGTCGATCTCCCCCCTCCTTTTTTTCCACTGTCTTATCATTTTGATTTTATACCTAGGGTTATCAACAGACAAGAGGAATCCACTTTTACTCGACAAACCGAATACCTGATAGATCAAATATTCCCCCTCTATCAGATGCTCCTTGCAAATTATTAGGCTTGCCAGACATGAACATTCGGCTGGACCATTGATTCATTCGGCCGGATGTTCAATCATGGGCCTAATGGGCTTGGGCTTTCAAAATAATTTTCTGGGTTATTTAGGCCGTATTTTAAGGTTTGGACAAATATTAAAACACTTGTTTAGACTCTAAATTAGGCCATAAATATATTAAAAACATTTAGCACATTTGAAATAATTTTTTTTTTCTTCAGCTTATTCCTACGAGAAAATGGGTAACAAAATTGTCCAAAATAAACCGTATTCATCACTGGGCTCCCGGACCGCTTCCACTTTCCTGCATCCAAAAATTAGGCGTTTACAGTACCATTGTTAAAAGAATAAAGATTGACTTTGAATTTTTGTCAAATTTGCTTATCATACGATTAGTGCTATTGCATTCAAGCTAGAAAAGAAAACGTTGGCAAAAAAAGTGTAACAAATATGAGACCTACATTTCATGCGTTTGCCCCACCAATCAACTCTCGAACAAATACTTGGGGGCAAGTCTTGAATCCAAAACATCACCAAAAGCATTTCTTGAAGATCAAGTTTCCACCATGAACGAAATCAACATTCCAGTCATTTTATGGTTGATCTCAACATCAATTAGATAAGCGAATCTTTTAGGTTTGGAGTCTGCCTCTCATTTCAAGTTCCTAGTCCTAGTCCATGCCAGTTTTCACATCATCAACAAGCTAAAGCCTGAACAAGCTCAGTCCTAGTGATCCAGCTCGAAAGCTCAAGCATGTGTGCAATCCCTTCCACCAAGGATGGTGATTAGACTACTAATACGCAGAAGATTGAAGAGCAAAATGATACTCACAACTTCATACATTTCATGTAGCATAGGTCACAGCATATCATGCACCTATAGGACATAGTGTTAGCATAAGAATTTCTATAGAACATAGTGTTAGCATAAGAATTTGTACATATAACATGCAACATGCATTAGTCTTCATATCAGTTACATGCAAACACACGACATGCATTAGATTAAGCATAAGTATTTTCCATGCATCCCATACGAGGCATGCATACTTCTATCAGGTGAAATATCAAAGTCACAATGAAAGAGCATGAGGTCAATACTGTCAATAATAAAGACATCAAAAACCAGGCAAGCAAGTCCAAGTACAATGAAGTACAATTGGGAACAAATTTCAAAAGAGCATCAGAAATTATGGGCAACTACAGTTAGAATTTTAGAAAATGACAGAGAGAATGCATAATTGAAGCAGAAGTCTATGGAAAACTCCAAAACAATTCCAAAAATTCAGGAAATTCAGACCCAAACATTGTTCAAACTCTGAAAGTATTTAAAACAAACTTTGTTTCAAATTCTGAAAGTATTTGAAATAAATTGTGTTCCAAACTCAAAATGCGTTTGGAGAAAAATCAACAAAAGACTATCGCTAGAGGAGCTAGTTTCAGAGGATTGCCCTCAAACCAAGATAGCCTCAAAGGATTATCTTCGATAAAGCTAGTCTTAGAAGATCGCCCTCAAGTAAAGTTAACACTATCCCTAATGTGAGTCGAACCAAGAGCCTTTAAATCCATAATGTCAGTCCTTAATCCCTTTAGGTCAGTCTTAAACCTCATAAGGTCAGTCCTTAATCCCTTTGGGTCAATCCTAAACCTCCTATGGTCAGTATTTAATCACATTAGGTCAGTCCTAAACCTCCTAAGGTCAGTCCTTAATCCCCTTGGGTTAGTCCTAAACCTTCTAAAATCAGTCCTTAATCCATTTGGGTCAGTCCTAAGCCTCTTAAGGTCAGTCCTTACACCCGTTAAGTCAGTCCTAAACCTCCTAAGGTTAGTCCTTAAATCCCTTTGGGTCAGTCCTAGACATCATCAGTATAGATTCCCTAGGAAGATTGATAAATGCAGCCAATGTCTGAGATCAAGTTCTAAAATCTAGATAGCCGAGTGAGGGAAATCCCCATGGAGTTGTGCCTAGACAACCGAGGTCAGAGGAAAAACTTCATACACTGATATCGAGGTACGCATTTCTTTTTCAAAAATTATATGTTTAATACTTTGTCGTTGTTTTCCATATTATTGGTTAATACTTCAAACCTTCTACAAAGCGGGGGCAAACTGTAGACACCTAATTTTTGGATGCAGGAATGGGGAAGCGGCTCGGAGATCCCATTGATGATCACTCATGCTCACAAGGTGTAAGTAGAGTGATTATAGTTCTTGTCTGATCATGTAATGTTTTCAAAAAGAATTTTGGATTTGAAAGTGCATTGTTTTAAGTCAGAAAAACTACTTTCAACTAAAATCGTGCATTGTTTTCAACATATCTTTTCATACAAAACTCGAAATGGTTTGAAACCTGAAATTTTATTTAATTGGGCCATTTTGCACGTTTTTGTCTCTAATACATTTTCTGCAATTATGATGTTTAAGGCTTCAAATCTGACTGACAATGTTGGCTGCCATAATAATGGCTTTGGGCTAGTGTTGGGTCTTAGTAGTTGTCTTATGGGTTAGGAATGGACTTCAAATCTGATTTAAAAGTTATGGGCCAAGTTTTAATAAATTAATTAAGTTCTTTTATGTGCTTAGGATTAATTAGAATCCCAAACCCAATTCATTTGAAACTTACAAATGATTCTCTTAATTTGAAATTCAAAAGAATAACCAAATTGATTTGCATCAATCGTTCTTTTCAGATTTTAAAGTCAAGTAACAGAAGATTTGTTCAATTCATAACCTTTTCAAATTCAAAATTCCTCTTAGTTAATAATCAAGCAAAGCACAGAGCCACTGCCAATAAAAGGCACGCTCAAATGCTTTTATAGAGGTTGGCAATTTTTGGGAGGGATTAGCACTTTTTTAGTTAGATTAATTGGAAATATTTTTGAGAGAAAAACAAAATAAAAAAGCTTCTGTAAGTTTCATTTCACTTTAGAGAGAAAGAGAAAAGAAAAGAAAAGAAAGCGTACGTGATTAAAAAAACAAAAGCTAATCATACTTAAAGGTGAGGGTTCTCAAGCACTTCCTGTTAGCAGTACTCTATTTTCATACTAAGCTGAATTACTGTCTGATAGATCTCAAGTTCTGTAAATCATCACTATAAGTATTCTATACTCCTAAAATTGTTAATTTTTTGAGATTTTCATAAGAATAATGTGATTTGCATTTATTATATGAATCAATTATTCCATTCCCTCCATTTTGCCGCGTAAATTGTTTTGAACGTTACGTACTGTGTTTTTTGCATTTTTTGTTTGAATTTTGTTATATTGATTTGAAGTAAGTTTTTATGTTAGATTCAATCAATTAAAGTGTTTTCTAACATGATTGCATGATTATAAATAGATTTACATGATTCTTGATGGATTTTGAATGTTCACAATGCACTATACATGATTTTTTTAGATTTTTGATTTAATGCATTTTTGACAGTGAAAATTGTTTTAGATTGTGTTTTAGGTTGTCTTTGGATGATTCAAATATGATTTTACATGAATCAAAGGCATCTTAATTGATTTTTTTGATCTAGTGAAATTGCAATATACTGCAAGTTTTTCTGTTTTGAATGAAAAGATCACTATAAGTTATTAGAATAACATGAGTGGATGTTTTGTTGCTGTAATTCTGAATTTGTGGCTTATAAATGAATTTTAGAATAGTTTTGCATGATTTGATTGATTTCATAAAATTGCAGTACACTATGTTTACTGCATTTGTTGAATGTTCACTGTATATTGTTAGAATATCATGCATAGTTGATTTGTTACTGTAATGTTTATGTTTATGACTTAGGATGCATTTTTAGGTTGTTTTGTTTTGTTATAATGCATTTGGAATGATTTGTGGATTAAAGGCATGTTCTATATGAAATCATGAAAGCAGTGTATTTAAATGTTTACAACATAATTGATTGTAGGCTGTATGAATGTTTAGATGATTGTTGGGTTGGGTTTTGCCATCAAGAAATTATTTCTAGGTTGTTTGCATCATGCATTGTTGTTTTGGTTAAGTTTTTTTGCCAATTTTTGGGCTTGGTAAACTCAAAAGTTGCATTTTTGTGTGTTTTCTGTTGTTCCCTGCGTGTGTGGTTAGCAACTCAACTAGTCAGAGTGGTTAAGGCACTAACGCCACTCTTCATAGTGGCATTGAGCCTCAACGCCACTCCTAAGAGTGGCGTTGGGTACTCTCTGCCATAAAAGAGTGGCGTTGGCCCCTGTACAGTCTCCCCTAGTGCCCTGTAGCTTATGTGCATAATTTTTTCACATGGAATACAATGATAAGGTAAGTATTCTAACCTTCTTTGGCAATAAATAGGTGAAATAATGCATGAAATTAATCTTAATAAGCTATTTGGTAATCTCTAGGCTAAAATGGTAGCAACCTAGGTTGTGTTGATGTGTTGGTTATACTTGTGATCGCTCCAAACAAGGAGGGGTTGCCTCAGAGCCTTAGGCATGACTAGCAACTGTAGTACTGTGTGTTTAGCTATTGGGTTGAAGTGGTAGTCGCCACCCAAACCGGCATCTGGAATGTCTTACAATGTGTACACCTCGATTCCTCTTAAGAATACGAAAGATGCATTGACCCTAAAGATTCTATGATCGGACTTATCAATTCTCAGAGTGTGATTATTTACCCAATGCTCTTAATATTATACTAACCTTCATTCCTTCTAATAAGCAATAATAACATATAACAATTATCGCCTACTTTTTACATACATGCATGCAAAGGTGAGTTTCTAATAACAAACAAGGGTTAATTTTAATAATTACCAATCATTAATAAGGTTTAATTCACATGCATAAGTGATAACAAACACATAATACATCAACACATGAACACAACGCCAACACATGAACATTTTAGGTCTCCCATTTTAGACCTAAAATGATTACCAAATTAACATTAATATCTAATTTTATGCATTAAAACATCTAAATATTTACCAGAGAAGTTCTAGAAGCTTACCTTATTGCTGTATTCCATGGGGAAACTACTATACATTCATATACAGGCCCACATATTACTGTTTATAGCCTAACACCACTTCTAGAAGCAAGATCGGGACCAACGCCAAGTGGCATTTTTTGGCCCAACGCCACTTACCTACAGGCGTTGGTAGCCAAAACACAAACAGCATGCCAAAAATTGATGGAAAGCAGAATTTTCGGGTTTACGAAGCCCAAAAACACAGATAAAGAGACAATTATGCTTGAAGTATTTACCAAAACATGTTATAATGCATGAATCATGGCAAAACAACCTAGAACTAATAATGACAAACATTAAAACACAAAAAGATTCAAACTTTACGTACAAAACATGCAAAGATGCAAACTTTACACATAAAACCTCAAAAGATTAAAACTTTACATGTTAACAGGCAAAGAAACAAGTTTTATGCATGCAAGCATACAAAGATGGCAACTTTGTATTAAAACACAAAAAGAAACAATTAAAACATGTTCATGGTGTCATATAATTCAAATTTGAAATAAAACACATCAAATCATGCAAAGAAAGCAACTTTAAGCATTCACAATGCATGTACATGCATTTAATGACATTTAACCCAAAGAAACATGGATAAGCATCATTTAAAATGTTAAACAAAAAATTACAGCAAAGGAACATACATTAAAACATCATGCAAATCATGGAAACATACAAACAATCATGACAACATCAAGAAAAACAAAGATTAGAACAGTTACCTTGCAAGGAATTGGATTGGAAGTCCTTGAGTACCCTCAGATCTAGATTGAGTGTCTTTTTAGGTTGCATTTTAGTGAATTGCAACCACTGGAATGTTACTTGAATGAATTGGAACGCTTCAAAATCGCCTTTTAATGCAAGAAAGTTGTAAACTTCAAAGAATTTTGTCCCTATAACTTAAAAAGTGATCTTTTTATAGCTATCAATCATTGCAAAGATTTAGTATAGAGAACTAAACAATAAAATTTGTTCTAGTTACCGTCCTCCTCTAAAATCTAATTTATGACGATAATTTATATACACACTAGCTTAATTTCTAAGCTAGGGTTTGAAATCATCACTTTCCTAGTTAAAATCATTGACTTAAGCTCAATGCAAAGGATATTTTTATTAAAAATAGTCTTACAGGGCCTTGGTCCAGGCCGAAACAGGTTGAAACCAGGCTTTTTACACCTGAAATCGTGCTACCGATGTTGGGAGGCCAATGCTTATCTTCCTTATGGTGTTGAGCCCAACGCTAGTCACATGAGTGGTGTTGGGTCCAGCTCCACTTGGAAGAGTGGCGTTGGGCCCAATTCCACTCAAAAGAGTGGCGTTGGGCCCAATTCCACTCAGAAGAGTGGCGTTGGGCCCTTTTGGGCCTCTAAACATTGGATTTTGCAAAAACATATAGAGAGAAAACATGTAGAATGGCCTCAACTATCAACCATCAAAATTTCAAGTCATTTTGATACTTGTAGAGAAAGTTATGCTGAAAACCGTCTGAAGAATGCATTGTTTATGCTTAAAATAGAGGTTTTGTGTAGAATCATGTTTTGATGGTGGCTTATGAAATCTTTAGAAAGAAATTGTTGACTCAATCCATGCTTTTAAAGCATGAATTATAATCACCGAGCCTCCGATCTGCTTTCTCATTCCTACATAAAAAAATTAGGTGTTAACAGTTTGCCCCCACTTTGTCGGAAGTTTATAGTATTATCCAATAATATGGAAAATGATGACAAAGCTAAAAACATGTAATTTTTGAAAAAGAAATGCGAAGTTTAACGTTGGACCTCGACTGCCTTGGTTTAACTTCATGGGGATTTGGGGGTTTTTACCCTCCTAACTCGAATATCAGGGTGGTGCTCCAAACAAAGTGTCACCTCAGACCTCGGTTGCCTTGGTATAACTCTATGGGGAACAATTGGTTTTCCTGGTTCAGTTATTAGGTTAAAGTTTTGCCTTAGACTTCGGGTGCCTTGGCTTGACTTAAAAGATTGATTTCTCTAGCTCGGATGCCAGATCAAAGTTCTATCTAGGACCTTGGCTACCTAGATTTCACTCCAGGGGATTGTTCGATTTTCTAACTTGGATATCAGAATGAAACTTCTTTTAGGACCTCGGCTGCCTAAGTTGTGCTTCAGAGAAATAGGTATTTCTGACTTACCTGGCTCGGATACCAGATTGACTTGTCTCGCCTTGGACCTCAACTGCCTTGGCTTGATTTCAAAGGGATCCACTATGCTCCACTGGGGGTTAGTGGTAATTTTTACTCCATTGGAGAATGTCTACTTTTTGAGACTTTAATTTTGGGAATTATCTCCACTGGAAAAATGATTTGTCTTTTATAGACTGTCACTAGGGATTGAATTTCTTTTGTCAAAGAATCCATTTGAGGAATTTGGTTTCTAGACCTGACTCATTCTGGGGAAGTTTTAAAACTGATTCGAATATTTCTGCATAAACCTCACTGGGGAAAACAATTTCTAAACACAGGATTATTATCCATATTTTTGGATTTACTAAAAATATTTCATGAATTTGTACGAAAAGATGCCTTTTGAAAAGGATCTTTATGTTATTTTTTGTCATTTCCTCTTGTAATTCTCTGTCATTTTATGTCATTCCAACTGTAGTTATTTGTAATTTCTGATAATCTTCTAAAATTTGCCCCCAATCGGACTCAAATTAGCCTCCCTTAGGCTTAATTTTGATTTTAGACCTAATTGCAACAAAACTTCGGTCCTTATTTGTCTGAAAACTTCAAGGACCAAAATGGCAATTTGCTAAATTTGCATATAAGAGTGGCAAGTAGAAATATTTTGGCCACTATTCAAATAAAAGTTTCACCAATTCTTAATTTTGCTCTCATTTCTTCATTTCTTAACCAAATCACTTCAAACAAAAGGCAAAATGGCAAATGATCCAGCGTTAGAACCTACATGGGACCCGATTAGCCTTTTTCGAGTTCGAGAGGAGGTGCAAAAAGATGACAGTGGAGGAATTCAAAGAGAAGGAAGAGAGTCTCCAATTTCTAATGCTCGATTTCATATTTGTAGCTCAATCGGAGCTCGGGTAAGCGTCTAAACACTTCAATCTTATTATTTATTGACTACATTGTGTATTTTGATAAAAATCTATGAAATAAACCCGAATTGGTAGCCAACACCACTATCCAGGGCTCAACGCCACTACTGGGAGTGGCGTTGCTACCAACGCTAGTCGTGTGATTGGCGTTGGTGGTAATGCCACTACTAGGACTAGCGTTGAACCTAGTTTCCCCCCCAGCAGTGATTTTGAACTCTGTACAGCCTTCCGATGCATGTTTGGATGATTTAATATGTAAAAATACATTGAGATGTACACTCTATGAACTGTTTATGGATGATTTGATGCTTTATTGGCCACCAAAGTTAGAAATAAAGAATGCATGCAAGAAATTAGATGAATGAGTAAGGAAAAACACCTATTATTACCTTACAGGGAGATGAGACTACTTTCACCTATAATGGAAATTTCTCCAAAGTGCGAATAGTTTGGAGGGGATTACCTCTGGGCATACATGAATTAGTATTACAGGATGGATGATCATATAAGCTCTCGATGTGATTGCCATTCCATGCAGGCATTGATGAAGCGATGGTTTGATACTACCCACACCTTCCAGTTGCCATGCGGGGAGTATACACTATCTCCAACTTCTTTTTTTGCTATTACTAGACTAGCATGTGCTGGTGAGAGGATATTTTGGGATGGTGGGATATACTCTGTCCATCGTGACCTGTAGAATGAGTATATTCTGCAGATGTTAGGTATGCTTCGAGGGTGGAAGATCTTTAAAAAGCTCTATGTTGATGCACTGGAGAGATACCTTTTGAGCTACAGGCCGGAGTTTAATTGGAGATATGATCAGATGGTCCGTGTTTTCATCCTTTATTTACTGGGTAGTACTATCTTCTACGACACCAATACTACCATCGGCTTGCATTTCGTTCCTATTCTGAAGGACTTTGATCAGATGAGCTGGTATGATTGGGGCTCTCGTGCTTTGGCCTATCTGCATTTTTGCGTGGATAGGATTTCTCACATTGCTACAAAGTTATGTGGCTTCTGATAGGCCACTCATGTGAGTTGCTTTGACTTTTACTTTATTTATTTTGCTTTACTCGCCATATGCTACTGTAACTCTTCTTTTGTAGGTTTGTGCTATTGAGATGGGCTTGATTTCCTAGTTCTTCCCTCTCCAACCTTGCTATGTATTCCTTGTAATCAAATGTTGGGGTTTGCAGTGATTAGGTATCCATCCAGCTGACTTCGACTCATCGCGTGTATCTTAAACCACTGATTATTTCTAGGATAAAACAAATAAAAGAAACTTTGTTAGCCTAAAGCATTTGACATGAGTTTGAAATACTTACGTTGTTCCCTTCTGTTTGAGCTTGACAGACGATGGCTAGGCCCGATGGAGGGATATCCATCCTATGTTATTGCATCTCTACCGAAGGATGATAAAAGGATCATCCTAGAGGGTCCTAGTCTTAGGATGTGGTTTCTGGAAGAGAGGACTCACCACCAGTATTCGGTTAAATTCAGCAGGAGGTCGTATGACCCACCTCTCGAGATGTTCTAGGCATTTGAGCTGACAAATGGTGCTTTAACCACAGCTCCTGATCATTTTGAGTGCCTGTTTTTTCTTTTTTGTTCTAAGGATTACACTCTATTCTTGTGCTTGAGGTGCCTTCCAGCATTACCTTTGTCTCCTAGAATGATTGCCAAGGTAATATTCTATTCTTTTCTTGCTTTACACCCAGTATATCTTCCCTATGTGATCTACAGTCGCTCCTTTAATGATGACCATGGAAGTACTGATTTTCTCTGAGTCTAGCTCTGATAAGGATAAGGATAAGGGAGACTCTAGGGGTTTTGGTGACGATGATGCCCCCAATCTTAGGCCAGACATTCTCAGACTGAGTAGTAGGGCCCTTGCTTCTACTAGAGGAGTGATTCTGAGTCCGAAGGTTGCTAGACCTCGTCAGTCTCAACATACTTATAGCAGCCATAGTGATGTTGTACCAGGTCATATCACTGAGTTTCTTAGACTATCTATGCATCATAGGACTGTTGCTGGTCTGGTTGAGCATACTTTTCATCCTCCTACTGATCCTTTAATTTCTTTCACAAATGGATGTACTCATGTAAGCTATTTTGGCTTTCCTTCTTTAATTTGCATTTGTGTTTGAATTCTAACCCTTTATCTTCCCAAGTTCTTGTTGATGAGGTTACCTGCTTGTTATCCTACTTCTAAGCCAACAAGACCCATTTGGTGGAGACTTGTGATACTTGGAGACAAGCCCATCACTTCTCTTGCAGGATGGTTGGTGAGTTTAAGGCCCAGCTTGCTGCTTTAGAGATCCCGAATTAGGGAGTCGGCGTGGATCAGGGGAATGATGATGATGATGATGATCAGGAGGTTGGTGATCAGCAGGCTGGTGATGAGACTGGTAGTCAGCCAGTTGGCAATGATGAGGAGGATGAGGAATCTGAGGATGATAAGGAGGATGAGTAGATGTCCTTATCTCTATTTCTAAATTTCTTTAGACTTTAATATGTACTTGCACTTTATATATTTGGTACAAAAATGAGCATGTATGCATGATTCTTAGCTATTATGTATGCATATATGTTTCCTTAACTAATGTTAGCAAATATATGCAAATTTTCAAGCTAATATGAACGTATGCATGCAAGTTTGCAAGTTTATGCATGCATGGATGTCTTTCTTATGTATTCTATCATGTGTGTATGAAATGTCATGTGTAGAATCCTCCTAGAACCTCAAAAATCTGCGTCGATCATCAAATCATCAAGGGGAATCGAGCCAGGGCCCAACGTCACTCATGGGAGTGGCGTTTGCCACCAACACCACTTAGGGACAGGCATTGGTTGGCAACACCACTCTTAGGATTGGTGTTGGCCCGTAGATGCCACTCTTTGGATTTTGGGCTTTTCTTGCGATTTGTCATTCTGTTTTCACTCTTTTTCAAGCTCTAACTTTCCCAAATCACTTTGGTTATAAATAGAGCTCCTAAGGTAGATTAGAAGCATTAGAAAATACCAAATAAACTCTTTAGAAGCGTCCCCAAATCATAAAGATGTTCCAAAAAGCTGCAAACACCCCTAAAAAGCATATAGGAAGTATGGAAACAGAAGTTTGGAATTCCTTAGATCAATACCACCTTATAGAGTTCAAAGCTTTCCTGAATTTCCCTTTAGACATCAAGCTGTTACATGCAGCTGTCGAGTGTTGGAGCGTTAAACATCATGTCTTCTGTTTCAATGGAGTTAAGCTATGCCCCCTATTTGAAGAATTTGAAGGCATTCTGAACAAGATACATTGTTCTAATGCTTCTCTAGCATTACCTGTTTCCTTCATTCAATCTTTAGAATCATTGGCTGGTTTCTTCGAAATAACCCTGGGTTAGATACTTCCCTATATTGATGGCCAATCCCTCTTAACTCAAAAGTTGCTAGAGTTAGGGAGTTCTAAGCCAAAGAGTAGCAAATCTTGGCAAAGAATTACTAGTTTCTGCCTATATGCACAATTTTTGCTAGTTTCCATTGAAGGCAGGGGTAATTTCTAGATTGTTCATGTCTTAGAGCAGGTGTAAACTTGTCATAACCCTTTTCCTAGTATCTTGGTTGAAACCATTGTTGGCTTGGACTCTGTTAAGAATACTCAATGTCTTTGAGGCAGCCCTCTACTTCTTCAGGTATGCATAGCTTGTCAAGTTCTCATGTTTTCTTCTGTTGAACCTTGACTGACTTATCAAATACTATAAGGAAGTTTGACACTTTTCTTTTGCAAAATTTATTTCATTACTATTAGCATAATAAGTGTACTTTAACTTTCACATTTGATGTTACTGCTTCCTTACTTTCTTCTCTCATTGCCTTAATTTTTGCCTAGACTGCCTTTTTATAAGGTTTTCACCCTAGCATGCTTTTGCCCAAATTTTTGCCTAGAATGCTTCTTTGCAAAGTTTTCACTCTAGCGGGCTCCCTTATTTTTTATGAGCCGCCTAAACGGGTTTTTAACTCATTGGGATCATTATTTTTATATATTTTCTAAAGGTAGTATTTCTTGAGACAATCCAGGTTGATGGCTTCCTTGAACTCGTTCTCGTCTAGATCCGAAATCTTCATAGCTCCTTTAGACATGATCTTTTTGACTGGATATGGGCCTTTCCAGTTAGGCTTGAATTTCCCTCTAGGATCAAATGGAATGGGCCTGGCCTGCTTCATCACCTAATCTCCTTCCTCGATTGGCCTGATTTTTACTCATTTGTTGAAAGCCCTTGCTATTCTCTATTGATACACCTGAGTGTGGTGGAGAGCTTTCTTCCTCCTTTCCTCTAAAGACAATAGCTGCTTGTACCTTGCTCTAGGAATCTGAGCTTCTAGTGCTACTCTCAGCGATCAGATTTGGGACTTGATTGGCATCATTGCTTCACTTCAAAACACCAAAGAATAAGGTGTTTCTCCTTTCGCACTTTGCATGGTTGTGTTGTAGCCCATGAGTGCAAAAGGTAGTTTGTCTACCCAATCCTTGTTGGTCTTCACCATTTTGGCTAATATCTTCTTGATTGTCTTGTTGGCCGCTTCAACTACCCCGTTGGCTTGTGGTCTGTATGGTGAGGACTTATGGTGTTCAATCCCTTCTCTTTTTAACAGATCTGCAGTTTCCCCTTTGAATTGTACACCATTGTTTGAGATGATGTGAATTAGTTTCTCGAACCTCTTAATAAGATTCTTATTGATGAACTCAGCCATGCCCTTGGCTATGACAGTTGGTAGTGAGATTGCCTCCACATATCTTGGAAAGTATTCAATAGCCACAATAATGTACTTATGACCATTGGAAGCTATCGGCCTTATTTCTCCGATGATGTCTATCCCCCAGGCTGAGAAGGGCTAAGGAGATGCTAAATTGTGTGGCTCAGTTAGTGGCAGGTGAATCTGATTCCCATGCAACTAACAATCATGGCACTTTCTAATCATCTTCATGAAATCTCTATCCATCTTATCACAATAGTATATTTACCAGACTATCTTCTGTGCCAAGGTATGTCCACTCATGTGGGGACCACATATTCTTGCATGGCTCTCCTTCATGACTTCTTCTATCTTATATTGGTCTAGGCATCGAAGTAGTACTCCATTCAAAGCTTGTCTGTAGAGTATACCCTCACGATAAGTATAGCTTGTTGAGCTAATCCTCAAGGCATGCTTCTGCTTCCCATTAGCTCCTTCTGGGTATTTCCATTTTCTAGGAATGTTAGAATTTCACAGAACCACGACTTCTCCTAGGTCCGTTCACAATCATTACCCATTCATCCTGGTAGCATGGGATTCTGGCTCTACATATCACCAGATGTTTTATAGCTATATCTCTAGGATTATCCCACTTCGATGCCAATGTTGCCAGTGCGTCCGCCATTTAATTCTCTTCCCTTGGCAGATGTGCAAATGTACAACTAGAAATGCTCGGTGTAAGCATCTGAATGTACTCTGCATAAGGTTTTAGCTTCTCATCTTTGACTTTCTAGTTTTTTGAGACTTGGTTAATGATGAGCATTGAATCTTCGTAAATAATGAGGTTCTTCGCTCTTGCTGCAATGGCTACTTCCAAACCAAAGATGCATGCCTTAGATTCGGCCATGTTTTTAGTGACCTTTAAGTCCAACTTCTTTATCGAAGGAATGCTCTCCTCTTCAGGTGTGATGAAGATTGCTCCCACTCCCACTCCTTTATGGTTCACTGCTCCATCAAAGTACATCTTTCAACTGTTTGCTCCTATCAGATTTAGAGACTCGTTTGGGAACTCGTACTCCCATGTTTCTTGCCCTTCTAATGGATTAAGAGCTAGAAATTCTGCTACAGCCCTTCCATTGATAGTCTTTCTAGTCAAGTACTATATGTCAAAATCAGTCAACAATACCAACCACTTGGCGAGCTTACCCACTAGTATTGGTGCTTCATACAAGTAACGTTGCAGATTAACTTTAGCCATGGCTTGAACTTAGTAGGACTAATACTAGTGTCTTAAGTTCCATGTCGTCCATATTACTGCTAAGCAGGCTTTCTAAACGATGTCATATTTTGCTTCATAGGATAACAGCTTCCTTCTGCGGTAGTGGACAACATGTTCTACTCCATTTTCATCTTCCTGAGTGACCATCGCTCCTATAGCATCATCTTCCGAGGTCAAGTACAATATTAATGGTCTCCCTACCCTAGGGGGTTGAAGGACATGTGGATTCATCATATATTGCTTGATAATGTCAAATGCTTTTTGACATTGCTCGTCCTACTTAACCTTCTGATCTTTTCAGAGTAGCATAAAGATGGGCTCACAGATCATAGTTAATATGGAGATGAACCTGCTGATGTATTGAATCTTCCCCAAGAATCCCCTAACCTCCTTCTCAATCTTCAGAACTAGCATCTCTTGAAAGGCTTTCACCTTGTCTAGATCTACCTCCATCCCTTTCTGGCTTACTCTGTGCCCTAGGAGCTTTCCAAAGGTTACCCTAAAAATGCACTTCTTTGGGTTGAGTCTGAGATTGTATTTCTCAACTCGTGCTAGGAACCGATCCAAGGCCTCAAAGTGATTATCTCTGGTTGGTGACTTGACCATCATATCATCCACATAAACTTCAATCTCCTTATGATCATATCATGGAACAAGGTTGTGGCCATCCTTTGGTAGGTCACCCCCACGTTCCTAAGTCTAAAAGGCATGACCTTGTAGCAGTAGACACCCCATTCTGTGATGAAAGCTGTCTTAATCTTGTGTATGAGTGCCATCATTATCTGGTTGTAGTTGGCGAAGCCATCCCTAAAGGAATACATGACCCTTGCAGCTACACTATCAATCAGAGAAATCATCCTTCGGTGATGCATTATTCAGATCCCTGTAGTCTACACACATTCTGACCCTTCCATCTTTCTTGGCAACTAGGACTATATTAGATAACCATGACGGGCAGCTAACAACTTCCAAGAACCTAGCCTTGATCTGCTTTTCAATTTCTTCCTTGATGAGCTTAGCCCATTCTAGTCTAAGTCTTTGAAGCTTCTGCTTGATTGAATTCTTAGCTAGGCTTGTGGGGATGTGATGTTCGATGATCGTTCTATCAATACCTGGAATGTTTTCATATGTCCATGCAAATACACCTTTTCTTTTATTTAATATTTTTTTCAAAATTTTCTCTCTGATTAGCAGTAATATCAAATGTAAGAGTTATTTCCTTTGATTGCTCTTTTATGCCAATGTTAATAGAATGTGTTTGCACAGAATTAATGTCAAAAATGCTTATGGTATGATCCATGTAATGCACAGTGCCATCAGGTAAAACATCACATAAGTAAGTGAAATTGGCGTTAATATCATTAACCTTGGAAAGAAAAATAGAATCATCCTCAAACAGATCGAATGTTATTACATTAATATCAGAAGTTTCATAAAACAAATAAACTAAAGAGCTCTCTATGAACTCATCTATCTCATAAACTATAGTAGGGGTCAAGGTAGTGTCCTTTAGGTCGTTCAGCTCTTCTATCTTCATTTATTGGATTCCCTCAAGCAGCATCTTCTCTACAGCGTGCATGTCCAACAAGTCTTTGAAGATCTCAAAGCCAGGCACTTGAATCTTCCTAATATCCACAGGTTCAGCCTTCCCAGGATAAATGGTACCACTATCAGGAACAAAGAAATCATTAAGAGTTCTGCATCTTTAATCCATCTTCTCTCCCTTATAGCCCAAACCTTCTATGGTTGTCCTCATCTTGAATTCTGGAAATTGTGTAATGCCTCGTTGGTTCTTCCCCAATCCCAGTGTAGGTAAGTAGTCCATCTTCTTCATCATCTGGTTGACCGTAGGGCTGTTTAGCTTATCAAAGAGACCCATAATTTTGAAGCCCATAGGTGTAATGATTCATTGGGGAGTAGCTTTCAGCACTGCAACTGATATGGCAAGTTTAGCTTAAAAAGTTAGGACCTCATTCTGGTAAGGAAACTTGATCTTTTGATGAACTGTGGATGGTACACCTCCCAAGGCATGGAACCAAGACCGTCCAAGGAGAACATCAAAGGTCATGGGGATGTATAGTAGGGTGAACTCAACTTTCGCGATAATAGGATTTGTAGTGAATGTTCCTTCAACTACCCTCTTAAAGTCGTCATAAGCCCGGATGACTAAGTCGGATGGCTTCAAATCTTCTTTAGCTATCCCCATCTTTGTTAGAAGCTTGGATGGGCAGCCATTGATAAATGAATCGTCATCAACCATGACACAAGAGGTTCTTTTCCCGTTCACCTCAGCAGCAATGAATAATGCCTTATTGTGGTCCTTTCCTTCTTAGGGCAAGTCTTCATCAGAGAAGGTTATCTCCCCTTTCTTCCTTTCAGTCATAAGTCTTACCACCTCATCTGGGGTAGTGGTTTCAGGAACTGGTATTTGAGTAAAAACCTTGACTAATGCCCACCTATGAGATTCTAAAGAGACAAGCAGGTCCTATATGCTTGCATTAGTCTTAGTCTTCTTGAGTTCCTCAGTTACAATGTCAGTCGAGGTAGCTTCATTTACTATCTCTCCCTCGGGCTCCTTGCTAGCTTCCTTTTATTTCCCCAAATCCTTCATTTGAAAATGTATCCCACTTCTAGTGACTAACGCATGTTCTGAGTCACCAATTTGCATCACATTGTCGATCTCAAGTTCATCTTCAATGAAACTTTACCAAGCATTGAACTCGAAGCAAGCCTTGATCTTCCCATCTTTTCTAACCTGAATCACGTAGGAATCAATCTCATCCCTAGGGAATGTGATTTTCTTGTCAATCTCATCACACAAGACCCGTATATCTTGCTCAACATTAGTTGGTATGTCTTCCTTGTCTAGGAATCTTTAACAAGCATCAGTTCTATCCCAATCTTTCAAATGCTCATCCTATTTCTTGGGCCAACGTGTGTCTTTATGAAAGATGTCAAACTCTGGACCCCAGGTTGGTTCAATCTCCCTAAAAGGAACAGCAGGCAGTGGATGCTTTGGATATAAGGCTTTGAAGTCAAATTTGCCTGAAAGTTGGCCCAAGAGATCTTATCCATATTCCTGCTTCAGTTCATGCTCATCATGCACATCTTTGAAGGAATTTTATGCCTTCTTGAGAGCTTCCTTTTCTTCAGCTGAATTACGATATATAGAGCTCCGTACCTCATCCAAATCTTCCTTAATGAAAGAGGCCCATACCTTGTCTTCATTCACACCTGAATCAATGCAACCAACTCTATTTGGTGGAGGAATATTGTTATAGGTAGGCAGTGGGTTGTTTTTGGTGTTTGGTTTCTTAGAATCAGGATCCATCACTTTCCCTTCATCTATGAGGTCGTGAATGAGATGTTTTAATCTGATGTAGTTGTCAGTGGAGTGGCCATGTATTCGGTTGACACGACAAAAGGCATTTGGGTTGTATAGTGGTGAGCTAGTGTTTGGAGGGATTTTTGGCTGGTTCGGGTTTCAGCAAGCCTTCTTTTTCTAGTCTTTCAAATACTTTAGACAGGGTTTGTTAAATTTAGAGAATCTGTGGTTGGTTTTTACTGCATTGACTTCCATAACCTTGGTAGACTGTGTATGAGCACGGCTTGAACTAGCCTTAGAAGCCTCTTCTTCTTAGACTCAATTTCCTCAACTTGGAGCCCGTCATCATAGAGCTCTACAAAATTTATTGGGTTCATCAATTGAAGCTTCTCAACCCATGTGGAATGCACATTCCTAGAAATGATCCTGACTTGATCCCTCTCCGAAGGCTTGTTGGGCATCAAGGCAGCCTTGTTTCTCCACCTAATTAGGAACTCAAAAAAAAGTCTCACCATCCTTCTACTTAGTCATCTCCAAGTCTCTCATGGAAACTTCTAGGGTAGCATTGTAAGAGATCTGACCCCTACAAGCTTCATAAAGAGTCTTCTAGTCGGACTTGGTGTTAGTAGGCAATGTATGATACCAATTAGAAGCTACACCTTCCATAGTCAAGGGGAACAAGCCCAGTTTCTACTCATCATTGAGAGTGGTGGCCGACATGATGGTTATATATTGCTTCAAATGTTGCTTGGGATCTCTAAACCCATTAAACCTAGGCACATCAAGCATTCTGAACTTATGAGGGAGTCCAGTTATGCCATAGAGGCTTAGGTTGTCAAAGTTAAAGTACTGGTCTTTTCCTTTTACCATCTCCTCGAGCTTCTCAATCTTCTTGGTCAAGGCTTCAAGAGCATCAGTATTGGGTTACTTCTCACTTTCATCATCACTACTAGAGCCTCGTTCATCCTCCTTATGGTCATCCTTTCTTTAAAGGCCTTCTTGATGGCATTGTCCATCATATCTTGCAAGGTTTTCAAAACATCATCGATGAATCCAACCATGGTGCTTGGGGAAGTTAGAGCTTCAAGAGTATGTTGTGGTGTGTTTTGAATAAGACATCTGGTTTATCTTGCCCAAGAGGCACTAAGAGGATCTATGTTTCTACAAAACACTATAACATGTGTATGCAAGGATATATAAATGCATGTATGCATGAATGCAAGCATCACAAGGGGACACAAGTAGCAAACATTAGTCAAACACACATACTACCAAGTGGTAGACCTTCCAACCTTATTTCTCCCACAAATGCTTATGTTTGGCAAGTCAACATTTATAGAAATTGGCTTCGGTCGTGGCATCAACAGGGGATGCTATTACCGACGTAGTATGCACGCTTGCACACAAAAAGGTTCTCAACATACAAGCCAAACAATAAGTCATTGTCATGTCCCTATCCAATGTCTTTGCTCTTAACGAGTCCTTGATGTTTCCTATGCTCCAGGGTTGTTTTAGCATCAGTCAGGTGCAATTAGACCAATGCACCAACATCCCTTCCTCAGGGTAGTAGTCAAAGTTCACTCTTCTCAAACCCTAACTGATCCTATGCTGTAGGGCTGCATTAGTCAGGTACAGTTAGACTAACACTTGACACCCCCATAGGTAGCAATCAGAGATTTGATTCAAGGGAAATAACACTAGGCCAGGTCAAAACAACGGCTTCATGGCATCACATAACAAAGCAATCATTTGGCAAGTTCTAGAGAAAGTTGCTACGGTCATTACATCGCTTAAGTCAGCTTAACTATAGAAAGTTCCCATAGAAGGCGAACTCCTATTAACCATCTCCCTTTTTTAAAAAAGGTTCAAGCAATGGTACGACATTCAGCATTCACTTTCCCATTAACTATCACTCATTAACCATAGCTAAGATGGTAAGCAATAGTAGGACAATTCATCGACTATGAGTGGTAGTCACTAGTTTTGCTTCCTATGAAGAACTCTTGTAAATCTTAGGTGACTCGACCAATGGTACCCATGAGGTAGGGTGTTTTAATGCAAGAATAAATGTAAAGAAACTGGAGTTTATCATAATAAAAAGTGTATTGGTAATCACTTGAATCATAAGTCTGTATGTCAAGGGTCCCCAGTAGAGTCGCCAAACTGCAGACAATGAGGGGTTGCCTTATAGCCTAAGCCATTACTAGCAACTACAGTACTGTGTGTTCAGCCGCTGGGCTGAAGTGGTAGTCGCCACCAAAACCGGCACTGGGAATGTCTTACAAGGTGTACACCTCAATTCCTATTAAGAATGCGAAAGGTGCATTGACCCTAGAGATTCTAGAATCGGACTTATCAATTCTCAGAGTGTGATTCTTTACCCAATACTCTTAGTATTATACCAACCTTCATTCCTTCTAACAAGTAGTAATAATGTACAACAATTATCAATAAGGCTTAATTCACATGCATAAGTGATAACAAACACATAATACATCAACACATCAACACAACCTAGGGTTTTTACTGTTTTAGACCTAAAATGATTACCAAATTAACATTAATATCCAATTTCATGCATTAAAACATCTAATTATTTACCAAAGAAGTTCTAGAAGCTTACCTCATCGCTACATTCCATGTGAAAACTACTGTACATTCATATACAGGCCCGTATATTACCATTTACAGCCCAACGCCACTTCTAGATGCAAGACAAGGACCAACGCCACTCATAGGAGTGGCGTTTAACGCCATTTACCTACAGGCGTTGGTAGCCAGAACACCACCAACATGCCAAAAATTGATGGAAAGCAGAATTTTCGGGTTTACCAAGCCTAAAAACACACATAAAGAGACGATTATCCATGAAATATTCACCAAAACATGTTATAATGCATGAATCATGGCAAAACAACCTAATCATGACAAACACAAAAAGATTAAAACTATACATACAAAACATGCAAAGATGAAAAGTTTACACATAAAACATTAAAGCATTACAACTTTATATGTTAACATACAAAGAAAGAAGCTTTATTCATCCGATTCATTTTCAATACAATGTTATTTTCTGGGTGTTTATCGCTTTATATTGCTTGTCTTCTAAAAGAAATAATGACCTTATTACTTAATTAAATAGGAAATTTCCCCAAGAATGGATGACTCATTGTGAACCCAGAAATCATCTGGAGTGATGACAAATGGGGATTCCTAAGGAATCTATCTGTTTGTTAATCACTACGTGATCTTGATGCAATTTGGGTGGCAATCTACAATGTTTTCACAAAAATCTAAAATTCCATCTAGTGAGTCGATCACCATTGCCATTGGACACCAACTGATGGGCAGGACCTAGGCGCTCTGTCCACAAAGGCGACTCCACTTGGGAAGTTTTTATAAATAAAAATGAATGAAGATTTTGAGCAATTTCTCATCTTTTTAAATAATCTGGTCATTGTTCTCCTTTTGCATTGCATACTAGTTATGCATTTTTAGGGTCCCTATAAACCCTGATACCATTTATAATGCCGACCAACAATTCCACTTAGTTTCTTAGGCGGTACTATTAATGAATATCACTTATGATTGGGATGATTTCCTTGTTGCTTGAACCCTTAAGCGAGGATGACGGTCAAAGGAAGTTTGCTTGCGTGGGAGCCTTCTTAGACAAACTAAAAGTCAAAACCCAACATGTAATGACCATAAAAGTTTCTACTAGGTTGCACCCACTAATTCTACTTGCTGTAATGTTGCCATGAGTATTTATGATCATTAAGCCTAAATCCTATGCCGACACTCTATCCGCCTAAAGACAAAACTTAGGTACAAGGATACAGACTCAATTATCATAAATGCTATTATTTGCTAGGATAGCTTGAGAGAAATTTCTTATACAACGGTACTATCATCCCCTGTTGATGAAATAAAGTACCCCAGCCTACCTAGGAAATGGACTTTTGACCAACGGAATACATGTGTGGGAGAAATAAGGATGGAAGGCCTGTCAAATGGCAATATTTGTTACTTGTATAGCTAACAGTTTTCTTGTTTCCCTTTTCATGCATACATGCATTCATGCATACATGGACACATTTATGCATTTATTAACCCCTTTTCTAGAGTTAAAATGGAAAGTAGCTTTAGCCACCCTTACCTTAAGGTAGAAAGCTCCGGCTCCAACTCTTCAATAGTCAAACTAGATCTGACTCAGGGGCATCCTCAAGTGATATATATTGAGCAGCCAAACAAAATAACCTTTGCTATGCTAAATGAAATGGCATATTACATCCTAAGCCCGTACACCTGAGGCCATTTGTTAGGACACCCGATTACAAGGAAGTAACTTATTATGAATATCATGAAGCCTGGGGGCATGAAACGGATGAGTGCAAAGCCCTGATGAAGGCAATATAGTGATTGATCGATAATGAAACCCTAGTATGGGTGGGAGTAGAAAAATATGTTCTTAATGCACATATAGGGACCTATGAGATTATCATTCCTGCCAGGGAATACAATGGTTGTAATTACATTTGTGGTGAGAAGTGGAGGCCAACGGAGGTCTTCGAGAGATTGAATGAATGTACATTGCAAATGAGGATGCTTTCACCATAAATTGATGGGAATTCAGTCTAGAGACGATATGCCTATTATCCCTATCATGAAGATTAAGGGCATTGCATTGACGAATGTGGTAGTTTCAAGAGAGCTGTGAATGAAATCTATTATAACCAGATCATTGCCATTACTAACGGGGGTTATATAATCTTCGTGGAAGTAGAGAAGTGTGAAAGGCTCAGGGTAATACTGCCTGGTTTATTCCTATGAGGTTAGGTACATCCACTCTTCTTAAGAGGGCCACCTTGCACAGTCTTGTGTACCTTAGATGAAATCTTTACTGAGCTAATGAGAAAGGGATACTTGATGCCGATTAACCAGCTCATTTATGGCACTCCTGACTGACTCACTATGGAATGCTACCAATATCACCAGTTAATGGGACATCTTTTTGGGAACTATCTAAGATTCATTGAGGAAGTATCTGACCTAGTGATGGAAGAAAGATTAATCAGCCTAGGAGATGGGACTATAGGGTACACAGACGAATGGGGTTGAGAGGCCCTGCACTGTATATTTGATCCCACCGCTATTGCTGCGCACCCTACAAATGCACAAAGTGATTAGAGGATCTCAGAAGCCACACCTTTGACTTAAGAAGAGGGTAATTGGCTTTTTGACTATGTGGTAAAATGAAATAGTGAAGAACTACCTAGCATACTGAGGCATATAGAAGGGGAGCGGAAGAAGAATGAGAAAGGAAGAAGGATGAAACACTAGGCGCCCAGGCCTGGAGAAATGATTAGATAAATAAAATAGATAATCAATTTTCTTTGTAAAGTATGATCTGTAATAGAAATAGTGTTACTAATATGTACATGGCATGTTGAGGTTCCTCACGAGTATACCTCTTTACTTGCTTGGGAGATCATAAATTTATGCACATACGAAGGGAAGTGCGTAATAAAAGAAGTCTGAAGCCATGACATAGCACTAGGTCAATCCAAGACTTAGCTTATTACGCATGGACCAAAATATAATGTGAATGCTTTATAGATATTTCCCAACAAGAAAAGGTCAAGTCATGAAGAATCTTATGATCCTCATGCCCTGGGACAAAGACAACTTTTCACCAGATACCCAAATCATGAGGAGAGTAAGAGCCTAGTTGAGAGCTTCTTGTCCATAATAAAATCACGCATTTTTGAACGAGTCACCGAACATCATGAACATGCATATTTTTTTTATCTCCTAATCTTGTAACTTGTAGGAAATGTCTAATCCATTTGACTCACCACTAATTCAACACCTGCTTAGAAAAGAAGTACGTGCACTGATGCAGAAAATTCAAGAAGATCGATCTTCGGACAAGCTAACCCAATTAGACACCCAGATGGAGCCATACATGGTTCTAGAAAGAAGTGTGGCTCAGGAACAAAACAGTCCAAGGTCAATAAGATACGGTGAACCTAATATGCCCCCTAGCTTTCCCATTATGACATTCCTGCCTACATTCCAAGTGACCCCCATGTAGACACCTGATTTTTGGATGCAGGTCATTTGTGACGACCCGAATCGATCACCATATAATACTCATTAAAAATAAATAATGATAGTAATTAAACCCGAACTCAAAAATATACAATAAGTTTTTTTTTTATTTTATATAAAACTGGAAACGGACAGTTTTACCAAAAATCACAGTTTTACCGAAAATCACAGTTTTTACCGAAAATCACAATTTTTACCGAATACAGCAGACTAAAACAGAATACTGCAGGCTAAAACAGAATACTGCAGGCTAAAACAGAATACTGCAGGCTAAAACAGAATACTGCAGGCTAAAACAGAATACTGCAGTTTTAAACAGTATTTCTGACTTTTCTCGGTAAAACCATACTTAAAACCAACTCAAAAACACTTTATATATATATCAAACTTTTCAAACTTAAAAACGCATAATGTTAACAAACAAATAACATTTAAAACTTCATCAACATATAAACAA
>CANYLF013398355.1:0-13474 GCA_948193215.1 Bocquillonia castaneifolia
GGATATTATTAGGCTAATTTCTTGTAGATTATGAGATAAAAATTTATGACTAAATAAAATCCAAGATTTAGTGGTTATATAAAATTTATAAGATTTTTTAAATTTTTAATAAATTTATTTAAATTTTAGTTGAATTTAGGAAAATTTTTTGAGTTTAAAAATAATAAATGAATTTCACTTTTATAAAAAAACCCAGAAGATATATTGATTACTTTTCATAATTTGGCCTTAGGCTAATTTCTTGTAGAATGTGAGATAAAAATTCTCTAAGTAAATAAAATTCAAGATTTCTGGTTTATTATATAATTTTTTTAATTTTTAATAATTTTTAAAATTTTAATGAATTTACAAAAAAAAATTGTAGACTTAAAATAATAAATGAATTTAATTGTTATAAAATACTGAAAATATTTTGATTATTTTTTATAACTGGATCTTAAGCTAATTCATTGTAGATTGTGAGATAAAAATTCCCGAAGTAAAAAAATATAAGATTTCTGGGTTATTACATTAATTTTATAATATTTGTTTAATTTTTAATAATTTTATTTAAATTTTTTATTTTAAAAATATTTTTGTAAAAAGTTGTTGATTTTTTAATTAGGACATAATTGGAAAAGAAAAAACTATAAGAACTAAAAAAAATAAAGATATAAAGACAAGGACTGAAATGGAAAAAAGACAAGTCAAAGTCAAAGAAATGGTGCTAATTTGCTCCTGTTTCAAAACATTAAGGGTGCATTTGCTCCAAAAAAAACATGAGGGGCATATCCGCTCCGGCATAAATGCACCTTTGCCCTTTTGACAAATCATGTTTTTGGCTCAAAGTAACAGCATTTTGCATGTTTGAGCACTGTCCTTGAGTAGTTCTGCAGAAGTGGGTGAAAAATATTATAGTTGCTGCTACCAATCTAGTACAAGTCAAATCAATTTCCCTATCCTTTCTTTTGACATAGCTTGTGTATTTGAAGCATCCACAACTCTTATTAAATTACTTTTGGGAAAAAATGATGTGATACATACTGGTAATTTAATAGTTTAACAACATTGAGTTTTACTGTTTGCAGGCTTGCTATTCAGAGGCTTGAGATCACCAAAAATGACTTGAAGCACAGGATAGCAAAGGAGGTCTAAGTTCTTCCTTAAAGACCTGCTTTTTTTCTCAGTTGTGGAATATTTATATTTTGTCTAACCAAATTGGTCATTCTTCTGTTCAGGCCAGAGGGAATGCAATTTTACAAGCCAGCTTAGAGAGGAGGAAGCAAGCTTTGCATGAGCGACGCCTGGCACTTGAACAAGATGTACTGATTTCTGACCCTTTACATTTTGCATTCTGTATTAATTTGTTGAGTGCTGAGATTGGTGCTTGCAGCTCTGTGCATTCATACTCTAGATGTACTGTGGCTTCATTGTAAGACAAATTTAGACATTGTATGCATTCCTGTTCAGGATTGTCTGACCGTACAAGAACTAGGAGTTGCCATGGTTGCAAATTCTTGAACACAGTATCTTTTTTAGTTCTTGATTGTCTAGAGGCCCTGAGAGCCGAGAGGAAAGAATGACAGAATTTATCTCATCTACCAATTTAAAATAAGACAAGAAAATTGGATTTTACTTTGTGCCCATCTTGAAACTGTAGAGCCCCTTGTGTTTGTCCAAAAACTTATTGATGCAACCTCTACAAACCCTGTTTTTCTTGTCCCTGGAATAGCATCCGGTCTTCAGTTGGCTTTTTACAATGTTGTGAGGAACTCGCCAGATTCTAACTAGGTTAAAATCTGTCTCTACCAAAGAGACAGTAGTATGTGAAATCTTCATGATCATTTTCAACATATGAGTTTAAAGTGAGTACTAGAAGGTCCTGAAATAATTAATAATACTGAAATCTATTTGATAAATAAAAGATAAATCTACATGGAGTAGTAGGTGCATCTACCATCTTTGGATGTTTGTGATTTTATATAAAGACGGTTATTGATTTTTTTTCTCCTTTTATAATATTGGAAATATGATGCGTTTTTAAACTGCTGTGTCGTATTTTTTTAAAAAAATTGTTGTCTCGTTGTATTTTTGTGTAGACCACTGACTTGAAAATGCCTATGCAGGTGTCGAGATTACAAGAGCAACTGCAAGCCGAAAGAGATCTTAGAGCTGCACTGGAAGTTGGCTTGAGCATGTCTTCCGGGCAATTCTCAAGTTCGCGGGGCATGGATTCTAAGGTTTGTATAAATTTGAAGTGATTTTACCTTTTTTTTAAGTTACCAACATGTATTTGGTTGAGTATTACATATTCTTATATCTTAAATTGATGTGATGTGAAGACAAGGGCTGAGCTTGAGGAAATTGCTCTTGCTGAAGCAGATGTGGCCAGGTTGAAGCAGAAAGTTGCAGAACTACACCATCAACTTAACCAGCAACGACAGCATCATTATGGTTCTCTCTCTGATGCATGTGACCGTTATCAACATGTCCAAAATCATAACACTCAACAGTGAGTTATGAGTCATTATCTTTTAAATTATCTGTTTTCTGGTGTTGACAATTACGGGTGGCTAGATGTCACATTTAGATTTTCTGTTTGATCTATTGGTTTGTTACTTTTTTCAAGACTGACCCCAACTTCGTTATTTGTATGAATATGATGTCACAAATCGCATTCGTTATTTTCCTTCTGATTTGTTGTCAGCTGGTGAATCCAGGAAATTTTCTTTCGGCATCCTTGTGGTTAAAACTATAATAAGTTTGTTGGGTACCTTCTTAAGTTATAAAGGCCATTCCAATATCAGCTACTCTTAAATCAAGATAAATGATTTTGTGTAAGTTGGATATAGAATGCCAGACGTAACTAATCTGCCTACATGCCTATATTTACCGTGGAAAAAAGAGAAGGCACATATTACATTTTCTTGGTATGGAGACCATAAATATTCTGACCCTTTTGGGTAGAAAGAGAACATAAAGGCATATATGTTTGTGATGGAAAAAGACACAGCGAATATTACATTTTCTTGGTATGGAAAACTATAAATAGAGATGAATAGCCTTGTGATCACGGAAATGAGACTTTTTCACATGATTCATGAAAGTGGTTGCAATGACTTGTATTCATACTCTTGCATCATTTCCCCCCCTTTTCTAACTTCTCATATCTGCAGGAGATTCCTTCAGCAAGATTTTGATACAACCCTTGCCTTTGTTAACCATGAAAGGAAACAAAGAACTGAGGTAATATATAGCTTCATTAAGAGCTTCATCATTCTTGCCTTCTATTCTTTGCAACATGAGAAAATTATATTTGGTTCCCATTAATTGCACATCTTACTCATTCCTTGAATTAGAGCGTCGTAACAGTTACAATAAGTATTTCTCTAAACAGAGGGGAGGGGAGGTGGGGGGGGGGGGTGGGTGGGGGTGGGGGTGGTTGGAGACACCAAGAACCATGTTGCTGAGCTGCATTTTTTTTTAAAAAGGAAGTCATGATTGTGTTGATCTTTCAGGAGAGTTTGTTGGGACCAGATTGGAGGAATATTAAAGGAACAGGAGTAGCAACTGGCAGCAGTAGCAGGCAGACTCCTCGAAAACAGTTTGTAGAATCAACAAGTTTGAGTGATTCTAAAAGCACCGAGGCGTCCACCAATATGTCCATGGATGAACTTTGTGGTGTTGATTCTGCTCCTTGCTCTTCAAGAGCAGTAGATGTAAGTCTTTTCTTGGGGTGTGGTAACTGCTAATATAAAATTCACAAGTTCTATCATATATCTATTCATATTTCTAGAATTACACATGTTCAAGGATGGATAAAATGATGAGTAAATGAAAGGATCTAGTATAGAGTAAGTGAGGTGGATATGTTATTTTTCTTCTTTCTTGAATGAGTTGGATATGAATTTTTTTTAAAAAAAAGAATTTAATGAGTTTAATATGCATTCATATAATTATAAATGAGATTGCATAGGAACAGGAATAGTCCTGGACTAAAAAGTAAAAATAAATTTGTTTGGAATAATGAGGCTTTCCAATATTATTATTGTGGTTGCAGATGATGGATTATCCAAGACATCCATCAGCAGCTTCTTCCGCTTTGGTAGAATTAACTACCCGGCTTGATTTCTTCAAAGAAAGGCGTTCTCAACTCATGGAACAGCTCCACAACCTGGACTTAAACTACGGTACAACATCATCACAAGATTTTATTTATAGACCATCATCCCCATCCTGGAACTGACGGAGTGATGCTCATTGCTTCCCAGCAAGTATTGTTGTTGTATATTCTCAAAGGATTGCATATATTATTCTTCCTCTTTTTTTTTTTTTTTTTTACTTTTACTTTTTCATTCTTATTTGATATTTTTTGCTAGTTAGAAAATGATTGGATTCAAATCATGATGGCTCTGTTTTCCCCCTAGCATTGCCTCTGCCTTTTGTCATAATACTGTAAAACAAACAAAACTGAGTGTTACCTGTTGTGTCAATAGTAGGTGATCTTCTTGTATCAAACATGATCTTGTAAGAGATGTTTTCACTTTTTTAGAAACCTGCCTTGTATGTATCATGTGTATATGGAAGTGAATGAGTGTATGATTTGTTCGGAATTTGATGGGTGCTTTTGAAAGCAATTTTGAAAAATAATACACCTCTTGCAGTGTCAATATTTAAGGCTTGACTTGGTTTTTAATTGCTCCACTTATTTGCCTGTTCCTGCAAAATTAGTGCATGATTTATGGCTCCAGATAAACTATGATATTTCTGCTCAGTAATGAAACAGTCCAGTACTACATGTTCCGGTCAATTCATTATTATGTATTGAAGTGCAATGGAATTTTAGTCAAATGAGTCGATTAATTTTAGTCGAATTGTGTTTTCAAATCCTGCTCTGATTGAAGATTTGACTTAGTTTCTAATCTTAAAATTGATTTGCTGAATTATATAAATTTATAATTATTGTTCTCGAAGCTTTTTTTCCAAGTCTTTGTTTTGCATTTGATCAGAGAATGTAGTGTCCAAAATTGTTGAGTGAAGTTACATTATCATGATTATAGAAGCAAAATAATAATTGATCGTCCTATAGACAAACGTTACCTTCCCAACAATACTGTTGTCCTATTAATCAGACCCTTTTTTTAGCCATCAAGAGAAGGATTGAGACGATAATCTGAATCTAAATTTGCACCATATGTCTGGATTCAGAAGAGACGAATCCTTGAAATTTACTGTTCAAAAAAAGACAAGATGAATCCTTTATTATTATTTTTTTTGTGAGGGAAGAATCCTTTATTATTTTATTTGTGAATAATCAGACAATTTTTAATAACATTTTGCTTCCAGATCTTTGTTTCTTATGTTCCAAAAAAAAATTAAAAGTAAAAAATCTTTGTTGTTCCATATGCTGACCGCATAATTATTCCCAAAAAAATATAAAAATAATAGTGTGGTAATAAATTAATACCAATAAATAAATTAATAATAAAAAGAAAACCACTAAAAGAATGCCACATCATGATTCTAGATTCTAGCGTGGCAACTTTTTTCTCAACTTCTTCTTATATTGTAGTGGGACCGGACAACCGTTATCCACACAGGGATCTTTGAAGAGAAAAAAACAGAGCCTCTTGTTCTCTTCGACAGGGGAAAAACGTTTCTTCGCCGAAACGTTTCTCTCACATTTAAACGCGATTTGACCCTAGAACACCTTCTCTCTTTTCCCTCTGTGTCCGTCACTCTATGCTGGCTTCGATCTTTGTACGTCAATTCGTCGGTACGTTCTCTCTGCTTTCTTCCTTCTTCTTTTGTTATGATGCTTTCAACAATCATTCGTTCATTATTATTTGAATTCCTTTCTTTGAAAGATACATATTCACAGAATTAAGCCAAATTTTAGTCTTTTCTTCTTTTATTTGATTAATTGTTCTTTAAACACTCAATTTTCAGGTTTTTTTTGTTGGTTGTGATCATATGATATGATATAATGTTATGATTATGCATTCGAATAAGAATTTGCCTACAGATATCCAATCAATTGATACCATTAGCAGCAGTAGTAATAGTAATACTAGTAGTAGTAGTAGTGATAACCAAAACTCTCATTTTGATTTCAACCTCTTGACATGGTCAAGCTCCCTCCTTTCTTTCGTTCCCTGGTTTATCACTCCTAATCATAACGACACTTCAACACTCACCACTGCGTTGAACATTTCAACCCATGATTTTGGAACTACCCTTGAACTTAAACCCACACCTTCACTTTTATCTACCACCACTTCCGTTGTTACTACTAGTACTGCCGTTACTATCCACAAACCAAACCAATACGTTCCTTTTGATTTGAAGCGCTTTGCTTCGTCTCTCCTTTTGCTTATACCTTGGGCTATTCATGCTAAAGACGGCATTCGGACAACCACTACAATTAACAAAGGATTGAAAAGGCGTGCTCAGTCTCGTAACCCTGGTGTTGCAAATGGTCGTGCCGATGGTGCATCTTTGCGCTTTAGACCATATGTTTCTAAGGTTCCATGGCATACTGGTCCAAGAGGGTTTCTTTCTCAGCTTTTTCCACGTTATGGTCATTATTGTGGTCCCAACTGGTCCAGTGGGAAAGATAATGGGTCTCCTCTTTGGGATAAGAGGCCGATAGATTGGCTGGATTATTGCTGCTACTGCCATGATATTGGTTATGACACTCATGACCAAGCTAAGCTGTTGAAGGCAGATTTAGAATTTCTTGCGTGCTTGGAGAGACCGCATATGACTACTAAAGGAAATACTCGTATCGCTCTTCTTTATAAGACAATGTGCATCACAGGTATGCCTAGCAAATCATTTGTTTTTGCTTTTTACTAAATCTGATGGGATAGAGGTTTACTTTTTCATGGCGCTTAATGCTTAATGCTTTTTCTGATTGTACCGTTACTTTTGTCTTGAATTTATGGCAGGGCTTAGGAATTTCCTGATACCATACAGAACACAGCTTGTGAACTTGCAGCTTGCTTGACTCACGCTTAATTTTGGATGGCTGAACAATGTGAAATGGAGAGGTTGGAATTGGCAGAAAACATAAGCACGATCAAAAGATGTGATGAGTTGCCAACAACACCATTGTGGTATGTTGATTATCATGAGGTGGATTACAGTTGAGTAGTTTTATATTTGAAGTTGCCTGTGCTAGTGCTTCAAGATACAAATTGAAATGGCTGTGTTGGAAATTTTAGATTCTAAAATTCATGTGCTGTTCTCAGAAAATGCATGTAATGTAAATAACCTCATTATCAAATCTATGTTTAGCATGTTATTGCCATGCTTTGCTTGTGGGCAACATTGTATATCCTGTCATGCTGCTGCTAGGCATATGTAGAAGTAGAAACTGTATATTTTAGCAACATATTGAATAGATAGTTTTCTTTGAGCATGTCTGTCATGTTTATTCTTTAGCTGGAATAGTTCACTTCTAAGTTATGAGAAATTTAGAAACATTATACTACTTTGAATATTGGGGCTTGAATCAACATAAGTGTTGCTTTTTTCTTTACTCACTGCACGGTAGCACAAATCTCATCCAGGCATGTTAAAGATATGGATTATCTTAGATATACTTGTAACTTGATATAAAAAATTCTTTTTGAAATTGACATATACCTCTAATAGTTATCATTCAGGAGGGCTTGGTCTTGTTGGAATATGTTTATCTGCACCTCTGTGAATGTGTTTTAGGCACTATCAGTATTGTCTAGAGAATCATGCGGTTACTTCCATATATAAAGTTAATATTTATGGTCACATTGCATGTTACCGTTACAAGCTTTACATGATTGACAACCCTCTCGTGTCAAAGTTGTTGAAATATGATTTCTGCTGGATTTGAATCCTTTATTTAAAATTTTGCCTGGAACAGCCTTTCAACTCTTGGGTGAGTCATAAGCTCTTCTTCCATTTTAGTTTTCTTTATCAATATTCAATACAGTTGTATATAAACCACTTCTTTTATTTTTTGTGAGAGGCCTATGGTAGGGCACTCCCATCATAGCCTTTGCCCTTCTTTTATGATTTGAGAAACAGTCTTGGCTTGTAAGGATGTTTTACCCCCAAGTAAATAGTTATAGCTTTGGGATGTAAGTAGAAATTGCCCAGGTAGTTTTTGTTGCTTTCAGTTGGCACCACTTGTAGATGAAGCTCTGCAGGCTGCAGCTGGACAGTTAGAGTTGGTTATTCTTGCTACTAATACTTTATATAATTCGGTTTATAAAAGGAACCACGCTTCCTGCTACCCGATCCACCACCCCCATTTGGATTCCATATTAGTACACTTTCTTTATTTTATGTGTCCCGGAATAATAGGTAATTTTTAAGACTCAAGTATATAAAATCCCAAATACTTTTATTTATTGCATTAAAACTATCAATTTCAATTGAATATTTTGACTAATAAATATAACATTTTAGAATCTCAATAAGGTATTTTACTGTATATGGCTCGTAAGCGAAACCTCCCTTTCACAATGTTTATTTACCAATAGACAATAGCAGAGGCTGTCCCACCTTAAAAAAAATAGAAGCCGCTGATTTTATGCATCATCAACAAAGAAAAAAAAAATGAGTCAAGTAGATGTTGAGAATTTTTATTTGACATTCTAATAAATATCACTTAATTGAGTTATTATTGGACTAATGATAAAAAAATTCAACCTTTCAATTTTTTTTGAAAGGGCATTCAAAATTTAACCATACAATTTTGACAATATCAAATTTTAGATTTTATTTGTAATTTTAATTTTATTTGTAATTTTAACCAATTTGTCAATTGATATGTGCCTTTTATGAAACATATGTCAATTAAGAAATTGGTCAAAATTATAATTCAAATATAAATTTTAACCATAATTGTCAAAATCAAAAGATGGCTAAATTTGCAACTAAATTTAAATGTTTTGATTTTCTTTTCTCATTACGCTATTAATGTTGGACAACACTGTCCTATTTTTTTAATCTAATTCTATTCAATTCATTATGACTTTTTTTTTTTTCAATTAAGAAACTAAATTTTAATAATAAATCAATGAACCGGTGTCAAGCTTGTATCTAAAGAAAACACACAATAAATGATTGTCAAAAGATTTTCTTTTTTGCGATTACTTGAGCTTTAGTTTAATTGATATTTATTTTTTAGACTACTTTAATTTTATTTTTGATAATGTACTTTCATTTTATTTAATTTGCTATTGGATGAAAATATTTTTCAAGATAGATTTTATGATTACTTTATTTTTACTTTGTTGCACATTTTTCATAATATTGTTAAATGCACTGATTTAAAAACCGGACAGGCCGGTCGGACCGGTTGAACCGTGGACCAGTAACTGGTTCGGTCCGAAAAACACTAATAACCGGATTTTAAGATTGAACCGGATTTGACCGGTGTTTTACCAGTTCTGAACCGGTTGAACCGGTTAGACCGATCTACATGTAAAAAAATTCAAAAAATCAAAAAAAAATTAAGAATTACCTTATATTCCTAAACCGGTTGAACTGCTGGGCTCATCGGTTCAGTCTCCATTTCAATTTTTAAAACACTGGTTAGATGATGATAATGATGATGATGATGATGATAAACACCATAAAAAATGAAAATTTAGAAGGCAAAAAGGAAGATCATCAGCAATTGACAATGGGTATGGATCATCAGCAAATGAAAAAGGAAGATGGAGTCGTCGCAACAACCCTAATCGAGGAAATCGCGGCCGTTTAGATTAAAGAAAGTACGACCTATTGGATGGCTGTGATGAATTTTTAAAACTGACCGTGATTTTTTCCATGGCCCCACTTGTTTTATAATTTTTTTTAGTGAAGAACAAAGATAGATAAGTTGAGTAGGCGCTAAGTTATCACCGATTCTTATGTGTCGTTATCACGAATGTGGCCCCACCTAATTATCTTACCAAAGTCTTCTGCTGATTTTCTAATGCCCAATCTACGTCCTTAGAACGTGCATTCACCGTATATCTTTCCAAATAAAAACCTAATTTGGGAAATAATGTTATGTCATATGTCTATTTGTTTTAAATTTACATGTATAAAATTTTTAGGGGAATTTAAATGTGTAAATTTTTTTTAGAAAACAATAATATCATCGTAATAAATCACAAGGCATGCCAACAGAGGCGAATCCAGAAAACAACATTAGTGGGGGCAAAATTAATAGAACAAAGTAGCCATTTAAAAACTTTAAAGGAGTGGGGGCAAAGTATAACTTTCTAGAGGGGGCAAACTTAGAAGATTAAAGTGCAAATAGCTAAAAATTTAGAGGGTAGAGGGGGCAATTTCCCCCATTGCCCCTAATGTAGATTCGCCACTTCATGCCAACATTTATGAGGATCTAACAAAGAAAATGATGTCCTAACTAATCTATGAGCAAACGTATTCGCAGATTTAATCTATGAGCAAACATATTCGCAGATTGACGAACAAAGGAAAGAGTACAACCCTTTATTTATTTAAAATCATTCTACAATAAAAAAATTAACAAACCAAATTCTGATTTATCTTCCTCTTGACCTCTAATTGCATTCATCACGTTAAGACAATCCAACTCCACATCGATCCCTTACAGCCTGCAACCCTTGATCCATGATAAGTTAGATTGAACTCCTACAAAAATGGGAGAAGAAAAACTCTCACGTGAGAAGAAACAAACAAATCTCTCACAAAGAGAGAACAAACATGTACTAAATGATCAAAACATCAAATTTTTGTAATAAACAAAAGAAAATAGATCTAAAAGGGGCTTATCGTCGATGAAAGAGCATACGACAACTCCAAACAAGAAAAGAACAAAGAGTTTTTTTATAGAAAAAAATGGAGATGACTAGGGTTTTTTCAGAGTTTTTCGTGGTTTGTAATGTATCAATTTGAATATATATAATTTTTTAGGAGATTTTACATGTATTAATTTGAATATGCAAGTATTCTTTTTTAAATGAGATAATCGCTTTGAGTCATGTAAAAAAAATTCAACGCACCTAATAATTGCATTGTTAAAATATGTTTGATATGGTGCATTCTACGGTTACTTTGGTTTTTACAAAGTAACTTTACTTTATTATCTTATCATCGTTGGATGAGATCATAACATTCTAAATGATAAAGCACAGTTACTTTATTTTTTATAAAACAACTGTAAATTTATCTACAATATGTAAGAAAATGCAAATGAAATAAAATTTGATGATCAATTTTTGATTTAATACACAAATTTTTTAAGAAATTTTAAAATTATAATACTAACTAAAATAAAATCTTAAAAATTTTAAAATGAAAGCAATATTCAATTGATTGTATTTATCTTATATGAATGATTAGATCTATCTATAATATATAATCTATGACATATATAAAAGTGCAAAGAGGGGGGGGTCAAACAGAAAAATTGACCCTTTTACCCTCCACTAATTAACTTGTTAAAAGGTTTTATTATTGATTAAAATGGTTATTTACTAATTGTTTTAATTAATTATTTGAAACTCTTAATCAATTAGAATTAAGAGATACTTAATACTAAAAATATTCATTAATCATATAAAATTAGAAATGAATATAATTAAAATTAAAATATATATTTAGAAAATAATAATTGAAAAAAAATATATAAATCCTTATATATGGATTTAGTTAAATAAGGACATGCCTAAGAAATATGTGAACTAATAATAAATTTCATGAAAAAAATCTTTAGCCATTTGAGATTTAAAAACATTCATTAATCATAAAACTATAAGTTAATATAATTAAAATTTTAAATATATATTAAAAAAATAATAATTGAAATATATATTTATGGATTTAGTTAATTGTAGACATGACTATGAAATATGTGAACCGATAATAAATTCTTTGGAAAAAAATTTAATGACTTTAAATAACAATAAAAGAAAATTTGATCTTAAGAAAACAATTAACAATAAAAATGCTATAAGAAGAAATTTATGAAACTAAAAAGAAAATAATGACACACATATAAAACCAATTTAACTAGATTTAAGAAGTGGTTTTTTTTGTTAATGAATCATAAGGAATTTAAAAGATATTATTATAGAAAAAATTATTTAGTATTATTTAAAATAAATAATAAAAATTTAAACAAAAGATGATGAGTGGTAATTGATAATATTAATATTTTATTCAGATACGTCGAATGACTCAGTAATAAAATCAAAATGGTGTGCTAAAAAACCTAATTTGGGAAATGATGCAACCAAGAATAGCACAATAAAAAACCCTAATGGCGTGCATGATGGAGCTAATGGAGCTAAATTGAAGTTTAAGCTAAGGAATGGAAATGATGTGTTAGCATATGAGCCACCATTAATGTAACAACCAAAAAATTCACAATATTATTAGGAAAAAGATAGATAATAATTAACAAAATAATATAAATTTAAACTTGATTAAATTCCTCTTCAAAAAGAATTTTTTTTTAAAAGGGGCACAACGATCGTTGTTAAATCCACAACGATCGTTGTTAAATAGCACGAAAATTGTCAAAAATTCCAGAGAATCACACGAACACGAGGCAATTCAAAAACGAACTCGTTGTTAAAAGAGTAACGATCGTTGTGAACAGTACAATGATCGTTGTTAACGCAAAAAATCACAATTCGAAAATTTTTAATAAAATTCACAGATATAAAACAAAATTTTCAACTTTTCTCTATAAAAACAGAATCCAACAGGCTCAAAATCAACATTTACATATAACAAACTTTCCAACTTTTCAAAACACAATAACATTATATAAAAAGGAATATTGAAAATCCTATAAAACATACAATTGAACCAAAATCAACTTTATAAAATCATTTTTCAAATTATACCACACACACACACACACACACACACACACACACACACACACACACACACATATATATATATATATCAACATCTAAAACTCTTAATACTTTTAAACATCCGCAATAGAAAAGTATAAACATGCAAATGATTATCCACTGGCCAACCTTAAAACTTCTACTGCAATAATGCACGTAAACTTCTGAACTCATCGAGCTATCATCAACCTGAAAAATAATGCCAAGGGGTGAGCTGGCAACTCAGTAAATAAATAACTGTTAATACTAACCACTATATACACATTTATGTATATATATATATATATATTAATAAATCAAGGTTCTCAATCTTAACTATATAGCTTCATATTGAAACACCAACTTCCATAAATTCCTAACTTATCCATCAAACACAAAACTTCACATCAATCACTATAAAATTTCCAAACTCATCAACACAATCATCAAACTCATCAACATAATCACAATAGGTTTAATACCTCATCAAAATAAATAGCACTTCCATCACATCTTCAATCTCAGTTCACAATCACAAATTCTCATTTTCAATTCACAAATCACAATCACAAATCACAATTACAATCAACCTTGATAATTAGATAAACTATCTAAATGAATGG
>CANYLF013402798.1:0-12940 GCA_948193215.1 Bocquillonia castaneifolia
GGGGATTATGGACCTTGACTATTTCGTTCAAAAAGTCAAGATTGTGAGAAAGCAAGAAAATGGCACCTATCTCTACTTGGGTGGTGTCACGGATGAGGAAAGGGAAGCTAGATTGAAGGAAAGAGAAGATAAAGCTAGAAAGGAAAAGGAGGCAAGCTGAAAAAATAAGAGAGGAGGGATCTCGAGCAGTATCTAGAGAGGAAGGGGAAGGAATCTGCCATGGAGAGCCCATTCCTATTCCCCCTATTGAAATTAGGGATTTAAGAGAAGAAGCCACCACTCCATCCCCTCTCATGGACATTCTAGCCTCTCTCAAGAGGATAGAGGACAAGCTTGATGCCCAAGAGGCATTCAACAAGAAGATAAAAGTCCGCTTGGATGATCAAGATGAAGACTTAACCTCTCTCCATCAAGACCTTCAAGCTATTCATGCCAAGCTTGGGATGGACCCTTGTGATCATGATGACTTCTAGACTTGGCCTTAGTATCCTTTGTCCATTGCATTTCATTCATGCATTCTCATATTTTTTTTATTTCTTTGTTTCCATCTTTTGCATATTAGCTATCATTGTTATGCTTCCTTGTATTCATTCATGCTTATTTAATGAATGAAATTTTATGTTTAATGGATATTCTATCTCTTTCTATTATTGTTCCTCCTATCTTTGTTCTTAAATTGTGTTTTTGAGTTGACAAAAGGGGAGAAATCTCCTTGTTTTATGTTTTTCAAAACCTTGCACAATTTGAGGGGGAGCAATTCCATCAACTCAAACACTTAACTCCTTGTTTTTAAGTTTTTGAACTTAGAAAATATTTTGGTTGTCAAACTCAAAAAGGGGGAGATTGTTGGCCTTAGTGGCATCAATCCATCTTATTTTGAGTTTAACAATCCTTTATCTTTGTCTAACAAAGTTTCTAAGTGTGTAGGTTGACTACCAAGCTAATTTTGGATGATTCCTGTAAATCACGCCCGGAACCAAGGATATCGCTTCCGTGGCATTAAATCGTGCCCGCAACAATAGGATCATCCCCGTGACCAATGACATATCTCACTCGCTTAATGGAGATCGCGCCAAGGATTTTTGGTGAAATCTTAGAAGGCTTCTGTACACTTAGATCGTGCCCGCAACTGTCCAAATCGCACCCGTGATTTGTGAAACAGAAAGTCCTTTTTTGAAGGTTTCTCTGGTCACTGAGGTCACGCCCACGATGTACTAAATCGCCCCTGTAATTTGGTCAAACAGAAACCATTCTCAAAAGAATATTTTGCCTGGTCATTTCATGCCCGCGATTATCGATATCGCTCCCGCGACATTCAAGGAAGAATCTGAAAAACTAGCCATTGGGAAGATCATGCCCATGACCATCAATCTCCCACCTGCGATCTGACAGATTTCAGTGCATTTAATACAAAAGTAACTAGACGTTAAAGACACCTTTGGGATTGTTTCTAACAGCTAGTTTTGGGTATTTTGGCTATAAATACCCTTAATAAATGTCCTTCAAACAAGAACATTAATTCTTTGATAGCCAAACTCTTGTGAATTTATTTCTCATCTTTGTAATTAGTTTTTGTTTGGTTTTGGGTAGCTAGAACTCTAGAGCATTTGTTGCTTCGGTTGAGTGAATTAGTTATCCATTATACTAGTGTCAATTCTTTGTGAGTTGGGGAAACACTAGGGTTGGTTGTGAGTTAGCCATTTTTAAAACTCATTGTAGAGGTTTGGTGTTAGCCTCTTGGAAACATAGGGTTTATGAGTGAGCCTTGGGTAAAACTCATTGTAAAGGTTTAGGATAGCCTTGAAATCCCTTTTAACACTATTGTGGTTAGTGGAACCCCAAAGAGATCTTTGGGAGAGTGGACGTAGGACAATTTGGGTCTTAACCACTATAAAATCCTTGTGTGTTCATTCTACTTCATCTCCATTCTCTCTAAAATTTTTAATTCCTCACCAATTCGCCCCCCCTCTTGGTATTTCACACTTTTGCAGAGGAAAACTCTCAACATCCAAACTAAACAATAAGTCATTATAACACCCTTATCCCATGTCCTTGCTCTTGACAAGTCCTTGATGTTTCCTCTATTCTAGGGTCATTTTAGCATCAATTAGGTATAATTGGATGAATGCACCAACATCCCTCAAACACAGGTAGTAGTCAAGGTCACTCTTCTCAAACCCTAACGGATCCTATGTTGTAGGGCCGTATTAGTCAGGTACAATTAGACTAACACTTGACACCCCCATAGGTAGCAATTAGAAGTTTGATTCAATGGCAATAACACTAGACCAGGTCAAAATAATGGCTTCATGGCATCACATAAGCAAACAACATTTGGTAAATCCTAATGGAAGTTGCTAGGGTCATTACATGGCTTCAGTCGGTTCAGCTAAAGAAGGTTCCATAGAAGGTGAACTCCTATTAACCATCTCCTCTTTCAAAAAAGGTTCAAGTGATGGTAGGACATTCAGCTCAGAATTTCGCATTAACTATCACCCATTAACCATAGCTAGGATGGTAAGCAATAGTAGGACAATTCCATCTATGAGTGGTAGTCACTGATTTCGCCCTCAATGAAGTGCACATTAATAAATCATATGCAGCTTGACCAGTGGTACTCGCGAGGTAGGGTGTTTTAATGCAAGAATGCAATGCAAGGAAACTAGAGTTGGATATAATGATAATGAGTTGCTTAAATCACATGAATCATAAGTATGTCCTCCCTAGTGGAGTTGCCAAACTGTGGATAAAGAGGGGTTACCTCAGTGATCCGAGTAATGCGATGACCGCGGCACTGTGCATTTAGCATACGGGAGCTAATAGTGTGGGTCGCCACTCGAACAGGCATCAGGAAAAGAAATTGGTGTGCATCTCAATTCCCTTAAGAATGCATAAGACACCAAAAAGACACAGAGATTCCAAGAACGGATTATATCCACATTCATTTCCACAGAAATTGGTGTGCATCTCGATTCCCTTAAGAATGCATAAGACACCAAAAAGACTTATGCATTCTTAAGGCGTGCTTCTTTACGATCAACTCATAGGATTATATCAATCTTCATTTCCATTACTCAAAGCAAATAAAACACATAAATATACACCTACCTTTTACAACATTCATGCATACAAGATGTGAGTTTCTATTACAAACAAGGATCGATTTTACATTACTATACCATAGTTAGTCCAAATTAAATGCAAATGGTTAAAGCAAGCATAACTAGCACATCCACACAACCTAGGTTGTTACCATTTTAGCCTAAAGATTACCAAGTAATTTATTAGATTCATTTCATGCATATTTCACCTATTTCTTACTAAAAAAATTTAGAATACTTACCTTTTCACTATTATCCATGTGAAATTTTTGTACATAGAAGTTATAGATCACTGGGGGAGCCTAGACACGAGCCAACGCCACTCCTTGCCACCATTCACACCCAATGCCATTCTTGGGAGTGGCATTGAGGCTCAACATCACTCTTGGGAGTGGAGTTGGGTCTCAATCCACCCCAACCAGTGGCGTTGCCACACACACGCACAGGGAACAGCAGAAAATGCTAGAAAATGCAACTTTCGGGCTTACCAAACCCGAAAATTGACAGAAAACTCAACTAAAATGTAAATGCATGATGCAAACAACCTAAAACAAGTGTCTATATGGCACAACCCAACCTGGCATTCATATAGACATCATATAGCATGCAATTAGCATTCAAGTAAACATTCAAGGCATAATCTTACGAAAACTATGAAACATGCTCTCAAATCATTCAAATCATATTACAACAATTAAAAACAACCTAGAATGATTTCTAGACAATGGAAACATGCATTACAACATGCATATCAACTATTTACATCATGCTAATAATTAACATTGAACATGCAATGCACTGATTTTTATAGAAATCAACTAAAATCTATGGAGATGCCCAAAATCACCTTAGAAATCATTTAGATGCCATAAAAATACATACATCAGAGCAATAAAACATCAAATCATAGCATTTCAATAATTAATAGTGAATTTTAATGGAAATTGAAATGAACGTACGATCTATTATGATTTTATGAAATCAACTGAAATTAATTCAAATGCTTTTAATTTTGTTAAAACATGTTAGAATCATCTAAAAACAACATAAAACACAATTTAAAACAATTCTCAGAATCACAATCATAAAAAATAAGAAATTTAAAAAAACCACGTACAGTGCACTGAAAACAGGTAAAATTGAAAAACAATCATTAACCATCACACAATCATACCTTAAAACACCTTAATTGAATAAATCTAAGACATAAACATGTTAAGAACCAACAAAACAAAAATTAAATGAAAAGTGTAAAAGATGCAGTACGTATGTTCAAAACAACTTTCATGGCAAAATTGAGCAGATGGATGTTTTGATGCATATAATGAATGAAGATCACAATAATTTCATAGAAACAATAAAAAATGAACAATTAAAAGAGTTTCAAGTACTTACCGTAATGATCAGTGAAACTCCATATTCAACAGACAACAATTCTTTAGATTGAACTTCTATGGGAAGGCTTGATTTCCCTCAGTTGCTTGAGTTGATTGGCTTTTGTTGTTTTTAATCACATATTATTCTTTTTTGGTTGTTTGTTTTCTCTCTCTAAACTAAAAAAAAAGCAGCTTACAGGAGTTCAATTGAATTTTGTAAACCCTTTATTCAATTTAAATTTTTCAACCTAGAATTGCCAACCCCCTTGTAGAAGAAAATGAGCGTGCCTTTTATAGGCAGTGACTCTGATGCATTGCTTAATTCTTAAGTAGAAAGAGGTTTTGAATTTTCAAAAGAAGATTGATTGAATAAATCTTCTGTTAATTGGTTTGAATTTTGAAAGAACGATCATGTAATCCAATTTTTAATTTTAAATTAAAAAAATGATCTTCTGTAAGTTTAAAAGAGAGATGGACTTGGGCCTTTAATTAATTTCAAACTCAAAGAGCTTAATTAATTAAAATGCCAGCCCAAAACATTTGAATGGAATATGAAGCCCATTCCAACCTCTTAAACTACAATCTAGGCCCAAAAAACAAACTAAGCTCATTAACGTGGCAGTAGATGTTCTAAGCCCATTTTGGAGCCTTAAACGTCAGAATTAGAAAATTTGTATTAGAGACAAAAAAGTGCAGAATGGCCCAATTTACTATAATTGGTTTCAGGCCATTTTGAGACTTGCATGAGAAGATATGATGAAAACAATGCATGATTTTATTTCAAAACGATTTTCTGGCTCAAAATAATACACTTTCAAATCTGAAATCTATTTTGAAACATCACTTGATCAAAATAAAAGCCATAATCACTCTAATTATGCCTTGTGAGCATAAGTGATCATCATTTGGAACTCCGAGCCGCTTCCCCATTCATGCATCAAAAAATTAGGTGTCTATAGATGGCTTAAAAAAAGGGGCTAGGGTTTCATTTTGTGTTTTAAGAAGGAGAATGGTTAGTGGGTTATAATTTGGCAGATGTGGGCTAGGTTAAGTGTAATAGGTTTTAGGCCCAAATGAGAATGGTTAGTGGGTTTTGACAAGTAATAAGCAGGGAGTCCAATTGATTTAATTTTTCTACCCTTACATATTTATCTAAATATGCTTATGGGTTTAATTAACTCTTAGGCACAAATAACATGTAATATATCAAGTAAATCAAGAAAAATTATTATTATTAATGCCGCAAAGATAGAATTGATAAAGGATATTCAGACTCCATCCTAAGTGAAAAACTGACCAATAAGACAAACCACACAATTTAAACCATTAAATTAGTCATGTTAAGGACATACTATTCATGGGAAGAAAAAAAATTGCATTATATTATATAAATATGTACATATTAAAGAAGTAAAAAAAAAACATTAAATTAGGAATTAGTAAGCATCAAGCCTAAATTTCTTCTAATTTTGCAGAATTGTTCCTCAGGCAATGGTTTGGTAAAAATATCAGTAAGCTGATTTTCAGTTGGCATAAAGATTAGCTCAATGTCTCCTTTTTTTTTAACATGATCCCTAATAAAACGATGCCTAATTTCTATGTGCTTAGTTCTAGAGTGCAATATGGGATTTTTGGACATGTTGATTGCATTTGTATTATCACACATAATAGGGATATGATCATATCTCAAATTGAAATCCTCAAGCTATTATTTATCCAAAGGATCTGAGCTACATAACTCCGAGCATAGATATATTCAGCTTTAGCTATTGATAAAGCTACTGATGTCTGCTTCTTGCTAAGCCAGGATACCAAACTAGCTCCAAGAAATTGACATGTTCTAGATGTGCTTTCTATTAACTCTACTACCTGCAAACTCTGCATCACTATAGCCAACAAGGTCAAATGAGGTATCCTTTAGGTACCAAAGACCTAAGTCTTCAGTTCCCACAAGGTACTTAAAAAATTATTTCAGATCTAATAAGTGTGATTTCTTGGGATTAGCTTGAAACCGAGCACAAAGACAAACACTGAAGTGAATATCAGGCCTACTTGCTGTGAGGTAAAGATGAGAACCTATCATACCTCTGTACATCTTTTTATCAACGTCTTTACCTCTTTCATTCTTTTCTAGCTTCACATTTGTGTTCATGGGAGTTTTGGCTGATTTAGCTTTAGCTAGCTTGAACTTTTTCAAAATCTCTTTCATGTACTTGGATTAATTTATGAGAATCCCATTTTTGCATTGCTTCATTTGAAGGCCAAGAAAGAAGTTCAATTCTCCCATCATGCTCATTTCGAAGTCACTTCGCATCATCTCACCAAAACCCTTACTTAGCTTGACATTTATTGAACTAAAGACTATGTCATCGACATAGACTTGGACAATCAAAATATCCTGAAGCTGATTTTTGATGAAGAGTGTGGTATCCACTTTTCCTCTTTTGAAGCCATTTTCTAGTAGGAATTTGCTCAACCTCTCGTACCATGCCCTTGGTTCTTGTTTTAGCCCATGTAGTGCCTTGGTTAGTTTGAAGACAGAGTTTGGTCTCTCAAAATCTTCAAAGCTAAGGGGCTATTTGACATACACCTCTTTATTCAAGTGCCCATTCAAAAAGGCACTCTTCACATCCATTTGAGAAAGCATGAAGTTCTTGTAGCATGCAAACGCACACATCATTCTAATAGCCTCAAGCGTTGCAACCGGTGCAAAAGTTTCATCAAAATCAATTCCTTCTTCTTGATTATAACCTTGAGCTACTAGTCTTGCCTTGTTTCGAACTACATTTCCATGCTCATCAAGCTTATTCCGGAACACCCATTTGGTTCCCTATAATGGTGTGATCTTTTGGCCTTGGAACGAGATGCCACACTTGATTTCTTTCAAACTGATTTAGTTCCTCTTGCATTCTCATAAGCCAGTTTTCATCCTCAATAGCTTCATCAATGGATTTTGGCTCAATTTATGAAACAAAAGCCACATTTCCCACAGCCTTTGGAAATTCACTTTTGGTGGTGAGTTTGGCTGAGGGACTTGTTAAGAGATTGTCCTTTGAATGATCTTTGTGGTACCTCCATTGTCTATGTAAATCACTAGAAGAATCATCAAGCTGAATTCTTTATGGAGTAACTTCAGGTGCATCCTGACTTGTGTTAAGCTGGTTTGTCTAATCAGCTAGTTCATCTTGATGTTGTGCTGTCAGTTGTATTTAAGTTTCTTGAACTTCATTTTCAGCATTTGAAGTGAACTCAAAACTATTGAGAAGTTCATAAGGAGTCTTTTTCAAGGAGGATATCACCAATGCTCTATTCAAGATGTAGCATCTAGTGTTTACAGCTTCTGCCCAAAATACTTTGGAACTTTAGCTTCAAAAATCATAGTTCGAGCTACTTCTTGAAGAGTCCGATTCTTTCTTTCTACCACTTCATTTTGGAGCTGAGAAATTATGCTTGATTCCATGCTCGTTGCAAAATTCTTCAAAGTGCTTGTTCTCAAACTCCTTGCCATGATCACTTTGAATGGAAATCACATTAGCACCTATTTCATTTTGGATTTTCTTGCAAAGATGAATAAACTTGTTAAAAGCATCATCTTTGTGAGTAAGGAAGAGGGTCCAAGTAAATCGAGAAAGTCATCAACAATGACAAAAGCATATGATTTGCCTCCTAAGCTAGATGGAGAAATAGGACCAAATAAATCAAAATGCAATAACTCAAGAGGTCTAGAAGTGGAGATTATTCCTTTAGATTTAAATGAAGTCCTAGTTTGCTTACCAAGCTGGCATGCATCATAAATATCACCTTTTTCAAATTTTAGATTAGGCAGTCCTCTACCTAGCTCCTGTTTTGACAATTTTGAAATTTGCTTCATGCTAGCATGACCTGATCTTCGATGCCATAACCAACTATCATTGTCAAGAGAAGCTACGCACACATTAGAATTACTTATGCTACCAAAAACAACCACATAAACATTATCAGACCTTTTTCCAATAAATAAGGTATGATTATCATTTAGCCTTTGGACTTCACAACAAGTAGGTTCAAATATCACTCTCAAATTTTTATCACAAAGCTGACTTACACTTAGTAAGTTATATTTCAAACCTTTTACCAGAGAGACTTCTTCAATTGATAGACTTGAGCCAATGGTTCCTATGCCATTTATTTTAGCTTTACTGTTATCTCCAAAGCTAACTGTTCCTTTATCTTTTAGCTCCAAATGGGTGAACTTTGATCTATCACCCGTCATATGCCTAGACCAAGCACTATCCATATACCACTTGTTGTGCTCAAGCTTACTCTTAAGGTATACCTGCAAGAGATCACAAAGATTTAGGTGCCCAACTTAAATTGGGTTCTTTTATGTTAGTCTCAGACATTAGCTTGGTTCCTTTTGGCACCCACACTAATTTTAGCTTTGACACATTTCTCTTGTAAATACAGAATTTTACAACATGACCAGGATGATTGTAATAAAAGCATGTAACATGAGAATGAGATAAAGAAGGTTCTTTGACAAAATAGTTCTCATATTTTTTTGCTTTATCAAAACTATTATAGCCTAGACCAAATTTACCATTTCCAAGACGTTGATTACCCAAAAGAGCATCAAGATTGTTTGTTCCCATGGTAAAATTTGCAAGATCCCCAGTGTGATGATCTACTTTTCTTTATAGAGTCTCATTTTCTTTTATGTATGCATGATTTCTATCATGAGTGAATTGCAAATCTTCTTTTAAAGAGTTTGCTTCAGAAATAGCATGCTCTAATTTCTTAGAGACTTCATTAAGCACATTTTGCAAATGCATCTTTCTTTCTTTCAGTTTCTCAAAATCACTTTTGGATATATTACACATGTAAGCACCTTTTCAAGTTTTTAAAGCTTTGTGTTCCTTTTTGAGTGCACTATACTTTTTTACAAAGCTTTAAATTCCTCATAAAGATCATCAAATGCACATTCAAGTTCATCATTAAAAGTAGTTTCGAAAAACTTTACCTCATGTGAAGCATTTTCAAATGCATTAGCTTGAGAGTGCTCAGCAGCTTCAGATATCTGATTAGCTTCAGGTTCTAATGTTGAACCCATAGTCATCAAGCATAGATTAGAAACCTCCTTTGATTCATCATTGTCACTTGAGCTGGAATCTTCATCATTGCTCCAAGTTGCCATTGAGACGTTTTGGTGACTTCCCTTCTTTTTCTTCTTCTTTAGCTTGGGACAGCCTGACTTTACATGTCCTGGTTTGTTACACTCAAAACAAATGATGTCTAAACTAGACTTCTTTGTCTTGAGGTTCTTTTTTCTTCCAAAGATGTGCTTCATGGCTTTCTTATATTGTTTACTACCATTCTTGTACAACTTCTTGAACCTTCTTATTATTAAGGCTAATTATTCATCTTTGGAGCTAGATGAGCTGTCTTCATTGGGAGTTCCTTTAAGAGCCAAGTCTCCTTTCTTCTTCTTTTCAACAACAACCCCTTTCTGCTTGTTTTTCATAATGATCTCATGGGTGAGTAGAGAACCCATTAGCTTATCATATGAAAGTGTCTTAAGGTCTTTAGCATCGGTTAGAACCGTGACCTTAGTCTCCCATTTTTTGTCGAGAGATCTCAATATTTTCTTCACCTTTTCTTGCTCATTAACTTTTTCTCCCACATTTTGAAGAGAATTCACAATTTCAGTGAATCTGAAATTTAGCTCCAAGATATTTTCTTCAGCTTGCATTTCAAATAGCTCATACCCTCTTCTCAACAAGTTGATTTTGGATTCTTTAACTTGACTAGTTCCCTCATAGGTTACTTAAAGCTTTTCCCACACCTTCTTAGCTGAATGAAGGTTAGAGATTTTATTGTATTCTGTCAAGTTGAGACCACAATGAATTAGATTGAGAGCCTTTGCATTGATGTGCACATTTTTCCAATCACCATAAGAATAATCATCTTTAGTAAGTAGTGTGAGATTCCCTTGTCTTTCTTTGAAGCTACTGTTGGACCTTTGAGAATAACTTTCCAACAGTTGATGTCAATAGCTTAAAGGAAGTTTTTCATCCTATTTTTCCAGTAGTCATAGTTTGAGCCACTAAACAAAGGAGGGCAAGCATAAGAGTTTCCATCGGGTAGCCAAGAAACATTAGCACAATCTTTATCACTTAAGCTAGAAACCATTTGATCTTTCTTGAGGTTGTTAACCTTATATCACAAGAGCTCGCTCTGATACCAATTGTTAGTCCCGTAGTATGGCCATAGATTGCTCAAGAGGGGGGGGGGGGGTGAATTGAGCTTTAAAATCTTTTTGCCAAAATAAAATTAAGATTCAAAATCAAGGCTAGTTGCAAAAGTTATGAGGCTAATTTCCAGAAAATGATTTTTCAAGGAATTTGCTCAAAATCAATCTTTTCAATATTTTATAAAACTGAGAGAAAATGAAAAAAAATCTGTTAAGCATCAAAATCATTTCATCACAACAAATTCAAGATCAACAAAAACAATAATGTATCAACACATAAGGTAGAAGCTAAAATCTGGAAATTTGCAGTAGCTTGACACAGAGAGTTTATAGTGGCTCGACATAGACAAGCCTACATCCACTGCTTAGGATACCAATCCTAAGATTTCCACTATCAACTCCTCTTTTTAATAGGCCAAGAGGCAACCTTTCATAAACAAGCTTAGATTCTTCCCAACCTAAGTCGCACAATCAGCAAGCTACCCATAAGCTCACCAAGCTACAAACTTCCCAAGGTGTTTGCCAACCTTAGAAGATGATGAATGTTTTGTTTTTGGTGTTTCTCTCTATCACTCCCCAGAATATTTAATACAAAGCAAACCTATAAATGATTGAGAGATGATTAATACTCATGAAGCTCATTTTCAAGCATTAATGTATGAAACAACAAGAAGAATAAATGCTCCAACTCTCTAACTATTAAATGAGAACGAAAGAGATGTATTTATAGCAGTCTTGAAGTCCATTAGGGTTTTCTTTGGATCCCTAATCTAATGGGAATATTCTAAGAGAATATCCCTTAAGCTAGTTTATAACTACTGGTCTAAAGCTAATCTGGGTATTAACTACTGGTTAATAACCTTGCTTTTTCTAATCCTAAAAAGATCTTATTCTAAAAGGAAGCTTTTTCCCTCCAAAACACTACAAGACAAAAGAACAAATGAGACTCTCTAAAACCTAATACATGGCAGACAATATGCACGTCAGAAACAAGAGGGACAAGTAGAGACTTTTCTCTTAACCTTGTACTGATTTCAGTTAGCTTGATAATGAGCAAATTAGCTTTACGACACCAGAATGAAAATCAAAAACACCCTTTTAATGCAATGCCATGCAATACATAAAAGACACACAATTCTAACACATGCATTTTGAGCTCCATATAATGTTGATCACCTATCTATCATTCTCAACAAAAGCATCTAAGATTAAAAGTGAAATTAAAAATTAAATCTATGCTAAGGAAGCCTTGATTGATCCATGTGAGGTTGCACTTGAATATTTCTCCATTTGAGACATAGAGATTGCATCAATTCAACTCTTGTTTAACCTGCAATACTATTCCAAAACAACTTGCAACCCAATTAGCCTTACATTTTATCAAGAAAAGTCTACATCAAAAACTTTGGGGTAACATTGAACTAACACTGAGGAATCTATCTGTTTGTTAATCACTAGGTGATCTCGATGCAATTTAGGTGGCGACTCCACAACTATTTTCATAAAATTATAAAAATCCATCTAGTGAGTCTGTACTATTGGGCACCAACCGATGGGCAAGTTCCGGGCACTCTGTCCACAACTACCACCCACGAAGGCTGCATCCTCACCTCCTGTTGAGCTTGATTCCTCCTTTCATTGGCCAATGATTTTGGGGTTTTGGTACTAATTAGTAGAGCTCGTCACACTCTTCAATTTGACATGAAGAACGAAAAAATGGTGGTCTGTAGGTGAAGAACAAGGTTGGAGAAGGAAAATGGCATTGTAGCCCGTTTCAGAGAAGTTCAAGGATGATTTTGGTGTTTTCTGGCTAACTTTTTTTTTTCTTTTGGGTCCTCATTTGTGTGTGTGTATGTGTATATATATATACGTATACATTTTATTTATTTAATTAATAGCATTAATTTTTTTCCTAGAAGCTTCTACAAATTTATTATCATTATTATTATATATTGTTGTTGTTGTTGTTGTTGTTATTATTATTATTGGAAATTTATTATTGATTTTATTCAAAGAAGTTAATTTCATTATAAATTGACTTATATTATCAAAAAAAAAATTGACTTATAATCATTAGTCCATTATATTTATAGAATCCATTATATTTTAATTATTAAGAAGACAAGGTAACTAAATATATTAAATAAATTTGTAAAGTACGTAATATTTATTGAATTTAATAAATAAAAGAGATGAGTTTCTAACATGAAAACCATTTCAAAGACTTATATTTC
>CANYLF013402864.1:0-19376 GCA_948193215.1 Bocquillonia castaneifolia
GCCTTTTACTAAAATGGCTTTCCCAAGAGCTAACACAACTCTTTGATTTTATGGTACTTCCTGGTAAAGCGAAACGATTACCCGAGACACTAGCTCTCTAAATGTTAGTCGCTATCTTTGATGAAGTACCGTAGAAGCGGATTATCTCTTCTCTTTAAGAAAGAACGCAGAAAACAGGCCGAAAAGGAGACAGGGATTTAAGTCGATAGAGCTGTTCCTCCGCTGGAAGAATCGGGATAGCTCGCAGAGAAGAGACGAGGGTATTATTATAAAAGAAATTTCTTCTTCTTCTAGCATTTCAAAAGGTCTGCGTGAAAGAGTCATTCCCAAATGTGGTGAAAGGGCTGTGCCCTTCTTCTTCAGGTATGACTTTCCCAGCAAAACAGATCCTCGCCTATGCTATACCTGAATCAGTTTGACTGAATGCTTGCACCCCCTTCTATGCCGACATCAGCTGAGGAAAGGCTTGTCTTGGGTGGGGAAGATGCCCAAAGCAAGAATATAGTTTTTCCAGCGAGGAGGTAGAAATAGAGAACATTTTGAACCTATAGAGTAGAAAGGGGAAGAGGAAACCTGGCGGGAAAAGTCTTACCTAGAAGGCAGAAGGAGCTGCCATAAATGAGGTGTGCGCTATCTCGCTACGCCCCTTTCGCTAGTAAATGAACTCGGCTATTGCTGAAAAATGGATTTCATTTTCTTGAATAATTGAAAGGGAATCAGAGATTTGTGAGGTTAAACCTTTTATTCTGAAAAGAACTGACTTCCCGCTAAAAAAGAATTTAGAGATGACGAGCTATTAACGACTCTTACATGCTCTGTCTCAGGAACAAGCCTAAATTTTGCTTTTCGTGCGGTTCAGGCAGAAAGCCAAAGAAGCAGGGACCACGAAGAGGCGATGGACTATGGCCTCAACAACTGTAGATTCGACTTATATCTGGGGAGACTGGGATGATCCGCGCAATGCGCCTGTGAGAAATTGATTTCATAAAGAACGGTAGGTCGGGGTTAGATAGATACTCCATTTCTGTGCTACTCATCAGTTGCTCCATAGCAGCATTCAGAAGACTTATTTAAAAATCGAGATTCGGCAGGTCTTATTATGTTATGCCCCGAGAAAGAATGTATTTAAGTCAATTTCGTTGGCTGGGCAGCCTTTTCCTCTGTTGTTTCTTCGGAAAATTCAATCAAACAATTGGAAGCACTGAGGTTAATTTGCATAGTAAGAAGGGAAACCCGGCCGAGGATCGTAGATTCAACCGCAAAAGCAGAAAACAGATGTTTGTTGTTGACTTCCAGCTGCCTATTCAGCTCTATGAAACTGAATTCTTCTCATAAATAAGACTTTCTACTGGAAAATCCTAAGAGTCGAAAGAGAAAACAGCGCTCGCTGCAAGGAGATTATCAAGAGATTGGGGAGTAAATATATATTCAATACTTGCATGCAGGCCTCATAGCAAGCCTTGAATTCTTCCTTCCCTTTATTCCGACTTCAAAAGAAAAGGCCTGATGATGGAAAAAAAGGAGCCCAAAAGTCAAAATACCTCACCAAAAAAAGGCGGTTACCTCTTTTCCCTTTGAAGGCACTCTATGGCTATGTTGTAAGGATTAATCCATTCATTCCTTGTATTAGATATGAACGTGCAGAGACTGTTAGGGAGGAAAAGAGCGGACAAACGGAAACTTCAGCAGCATCTAAAAAGAAGAGGCTCGGGAAGTCAAGCAGTCAATAGCGGAGAGGGACGAGACCGAGGGAAAATAGGTTACCAGATCGACAGAAAGAGAATCATAGTCTTCCTCCAGGGATTGGTCATTCATGAGCCTTCCTTTCTTTAGGAGATCAGGCCAAAAGAAAGAGTAGCACTCGCTGAGAAAAGTAAGCTTGCACATTGAGAGGCTTCCCCCCGGTCAACAAAGAGAAAGACAGTCGATAGAAGCTATCATCCGAGGCCAGCATGGCCTTCACTATTGGTGTCCCATATTCAAATTAATAGCTATCTCAATTTCACAGACAAGTCGCAGAGCTTAACGCCCTTAGTTTTTTCCTTTTTCCAGAGGATTTTTAGTAGCACTACCTGTGAAGAGTAAGATTCCGAAGCTGTGGGAATAGCTTTTTCAAAGCTTTCGGTGTGATCAACAAGGCTCGGACGGAGAATCCTCAATAATCTTCCTTAGACTCCTTTCCTCTCATCCTGTGGAGGAAGACTGGTTAGCTCAACACTGTAACAAGAAGATGCTTATAGGATCTTTGTTCTGAATCTACTTCCTCTGTTTACGCATTAAGAATGTGCCAATGGAAATGCTTCCGCGTCTATAGCGCTTCTACCCCGTGAGAGTTGCTTGCCAGTCGTAATGCCTTCTCCTAAGTAATCCCTTTCCAGCGGTTTTCATTATATTAGAGTCGAGCAAGCTCCATCAAGTCAAGTTGCAGCAAGTGTGAGAAAGCAAGTGTAATCTGTCTCTTTCCAGTACTTTATTTTATTAGGCTCGGGATTTGAAGTAAAAAGGGGGTTCTAGGTTATGTACCAGTTCTTTCCTTTCTCACTTTGATTGAAAAGCATGATTTGAGATCCGTCGAATTCACACCATAAAATAAAGTACAAGGGGACTTAGTAAAAGGATGACCCTACCAATAAAGGATACCTACCGCAATGGGCAGGCAAAGAGATTAGGCCTTGGAATACTACACATAGGGGCTAGAGGGAATCGAATACTCGACTTAGACACAGGGGATAGCCGGACAAGCCTTTAGGGGCTCCCGTAGGGTCTATTACACCAACATCAACTGAGGGAAGAAAGATAAAGAGGAGCCGAATGCCCACTCTACTATCAGGTTTCGAAACAGGGGAAAAGGAAAGGTAGAACCTGAGCTCTTCGATTAAGGAGCGTTTAGCGCCACTCGAATGAAAGGGAGAGGAGCGAGGCCTATTCTTCCTTTAGTACCATTTGCAAGGCCCCCCAAGTAAGATGAGTCTGTACAAGAGAAAGGAAAATGGGGCAACTCAACACGAACCAGAACTCTTAAACCATCTCTTGTGTATAGGTGCATGGTGTCCTCCCCGAGCCCCAGGAAGTGCAGTCGAAGTTCCAAGTTCTAATAGAAGGGTAGCTCACTGAACGAAATCCATTTAGTAGGGAAGTCGTTTTCCCGCCCCGGCGTAGTAAGAATCAATAGATTCACCAAGGAAAGGTACAACAAGGGAAAAGCAATGCTTTTTCTTAGCGCCCGTTCTAACGAGTTAGCCAATCCACTTCTTTTCTTCACTTTGGTAGGCCAAGGTGTAAGCGAACATAGATGAGCTAACCAGCATACTTTAGTTCAGTTGCTTATGGGATATCTTAAAAGACTTATCGGCCAAAACGGGTAACGGCGGCTACTGCCTCGTGCCAAATGTAGGGCAGCCCTTCGCACTAAACCAATAGAAGAGTGGAGCAGCCCCTCGTATCAATAGAGGTACGACTAGAAAACCTTTCCATTCTTATGGATAGAGGTAGGATTCTGGGTATTTAGTAGAAGAAGATGCGAATGTCTGACCTGACTCTACGAGAAAGATATTTCAAGAAAAGGAAGGAGAAGCAAGCTTTTAGTTAGTTAAAAGAGGTGTACGGGGCGATACAACCAACCAGCAGGGCTGGGCCGGCCGGTGTCCCCTTTATGGCATGTGTATGTACGTGGGTTGGAACCCTTACTTTAACTCTGAGTCTTAGTAGGTAGCCGCATCCTCTCTTTGATCCGATCGGGCATTCCGCTTGTACCAAGGAATGAAGGAAGGGGGGATCTGCCGTTGCGGCAGCTCCACCGGGCGAAGGATAATTGGAAGAACTGGAAGAAAAAAGCCCGAAGTTCTCACTCTCAAAAGTTCCCCTATCTATCTTACCTGTTGTTCAGAAGAGGAATCCCTTGGATCTGAGACAACCGAGTGGTGACTTATGCCAGCAACAAGTGCAGGAGGCGTAGCAGTTCCTCTTTCTGCCAAAACTACGGCCTAAGCTTCCAGAGAGGAGTGGCTATGCGCCTAAGTAGTCTTTCTCATCTATTGGTATCATCACAAAGTCAGTCAGTGCCTTTGCCTTCTTTTCATTCCTTCCTCGCCCGTTTTCTATTGAATCAGTTGACTCCTTAATCCTACGGAATCTTGACTGCCTTTCCCGTCTTTTCACTTCGACGGATGGATCTAATAACCCTACTGAACGTTCGTCTAGTTAAAGAGTGAGCCCCCTTCCCTTCCCCTGCTTCCTCTATTAGTATAGTAGTTGAGAAGTAAACTACCTCTCTTAGACTATGGACGAGAGTCTAAAGCTTACTGTAAGTGCCTTTCCCACTGCCGATGAACTGTTTACTTCGCCTATACCAACTCTCCTTTCGTGGGTATCGTAAAGATTCTTGTCAAAAAGAAATATGATAGAAAAACCCCTTATTCTTTCTTCTCTAAAAGACTATCATATTCTAAATCAGACTGGAAAGGAGTTCTATATTCTCTATCATATCATACAATTACTATCAGGAGAATAGTTCCGTATTTTCTATATCTATAAAAAGCACACTCTACAAGTCATTATAGTCCCCCCATTTACATTTTCGAAGGTTGGTTTTGTAATGTGCTATCTTCCTCAACAAGCAAAGAATAGGCCACAGGCAGATCTACGATAACATTTTGAAAAGAAGGAGTTGAGGGCCCCTTCTACATGGAACAAAACAATAATTTGTAATGGATGTATGGAATCATGGTATAGAAAGTGTTTGCACCTACCTCTAGGCTGAGCCCTCAACCTGCTTCGAGCAGCTCTTTCTTTGCCTACAAGTGGGCCTTATCCAAAAAGTTTTTGGGGATGACCCTTTCCTTTCTTTCTTTTGCAGCGGTGATTGGCTGGATTCCTTATCGAATCGATGCACCAGTTGAGGCTAAAGCGCCCGAAGCTTTTACCATTTGGTGGGCTCCACAGCATGGGATGTCTAAAAGGTTGGGTATGTTAGGGGGCGCTCCTTGGTCGCCGGCCGAACAAGAATGCCAATCAAGACAATGCCGTGGCGGCTCCTAACGAACAAGACGAAGACAGAAAGGGAATTACCCGCCGACGCCCTGGGGGGTGCTAATGAACTAGACGAGGAAGAATGGCACTAAACCAATGATGCGAAGGTGCAGAGATCTAAAAGCTATGGTCGGACGAAAGACCGCAATGGATGGCAGACAAACGAAACTACGAGAAAGGTCACGAAGAAAGGTATAGATCCACCGGCGGGCATAGATCAGCGATCAGAGTAAGGAGGAGGGAGGGTCGACGAAGTTGAGTTTCGCTTTTGAGTGCTTTCAGGCGGTATAGATTCTGTTTCAAAGCTTTTGGTTGAACCACTCCGTCAACTGCTCTTTCGGATGAAACCTCGTCTTTAATTCACGCTTTCTAATCGTTGGGTTCGACCCCGATAGACGAAAGAAACCGCTTTACTGGTGGGCTACCTATAAACTCTTATTACTACATAGATCCTGAATAGAGGATAGTCTAGAAAGATTCGTGGATAGCTATATAGATACATAGATCGACTCTGCTCTTTCTTGGGTTCTCGACCCGATCTTACCTTACACACCTTGGCATTCTCCTTTCTTCTTTTCCGCATCAGCTTCTTGCTCAGAATCGGAAGTTTCCGCATCTGTCTTTTCTCTCTTTTTCCGTTGTGACTGGCCGGATTCCTGACCTAATTAATACACCAGCTGGGGATCAAGTACCCCATACTAATGGTCGAGCGGATAATGCTTAAGCTGAAGCAAGAGTTCCCACAGCCGATTCATACGCCGCGGAAAGAGGACCCACAGCCGACTCTTCCCCTTGCTTAACCTAAGGGTTCCACCCTTTCTATTCTCGCAAATTCCCTTCCACAATTAAATAGATCACGGATTGAGGTTATGAAGTATTCATAGAGAAAGCGACTGAACAACTCTACTTCGGCTGAGCTTATGAACTCTATTTCTTCCTCTTCCAAGCTAAAGCTTCCCTAATGATCTATCTTACTTTTTGATTCTATGGAATCAGTAGATCGAGTTGTTTTGCCCGGGTGAGCAGCATAATCACGTATGTAAGCAAGTGATCCAGTTGTTCAAGACAATAACTACAGGACAGGAAGTGGGCTATATCCCTCACCGCACTGCACACTTTCTATATCTCCTCTCGTAGGCCTGATCTCAACAATTACATATATAAATTGAAGTCAGTCGCTTTTAAGACGCTCGACTAGAAGAGTGGGCATTTTTATTGATAGGAACGGAACTGGCTTTAGCCCTTGAGCATGGAATTAACCGAGAGTGAACCTATTTAAAGGTTTACTGGTGATGGGAATATTAATATTGTTGTAGAAGTTTCCAGCCTCACAGGCTTTAGATTGAACTATGGAACCGAGCGAAGACCTTTGAGATTCCCCAGTCCACTTATGAAATGGATCCGGATTAACCGCTTTCGACTGAGATGTAAAGTCACCTTCGCCTTTGCTTTTCGTATTCTATGCGGCTTTCTCCAACTCTAATCTCAGGTTTTTCCTTCTCTATAAAGAAGATTGATCCACAAAGATATTGTACCTACTTCAGTAGAAGTTTATCCTGAACCCTACGGCACTTCGTTGCTTGCTCCAGTGAGCTACCTATTTAATTAAAGAGATATTCTCCTTTTTCAGTGTACACGCTTGAAAGCAGAAAAGATGAACTAAGACTAATAAAAGGAAACTTATCTTCTGTCCCGTGCGTGCAATTTTCCATATTACCTGGTGCAACCTAGACCACAGGAGGCTACCAGCCCCCTTCCTAAGGATCTGATCTATCTCGTGGGACTCACTCCGGAAGTATAAGAAGAGGTAAACATTGATGAGGTAAGGCTCTCAAATGCGCGCAAACCCGAGAAAACAAACACATACTAGTTCAAACGATCAGCTATGAGGACTTCGAAAGAGTACGTACTACGGGTCAGTACTAAAGGCTTCGTTAGCCTGTTCTCCTTTGTAAACCCGTATCAACACCAGAACATATTATAAGCTATTCTTAATGCCGCCACCGGACTCATTGACGCCCTATCTATTCCTATGATTAGATCGCCCACGGGCTAAAAGCAACCTTCGCCATCGCCCGAGACTGCTAACAAGGATTCTAACCCTACTGGATCTTTCCTACCCTTCTACTAAACCTGACTTCCCGCTTAAGAAGTACTCGATTCCCGTGCTCGCTTTGAGAATCAGTCTACCCCTCTATAACACAATCTTTCTTCTAGTCTTGCTTTCTCAAGCCAATCCTACGTCCGGAATGGGATGGTTGACGAGACTTTCTTTGAGCTGTACCCACTTTCTCCGCACCTTTTTTTTATTTATAGCCCTTTCCTACCAATCTGCTTTCAGACCGGCGGGGGGAGGATGAATGCAATTCACTTCTTCACTCAAGATTACATCTTGCCGAATGGATTTGATGACTTCTAGTCCGTCCTAGTCCCTTCCCATTTTCTATGGTCCTACTGCGACCCATACAACGAGAAAAACAATCGTAACTTCCCCGGAGCTTACTCTTCTTCTTAAAACCATTAAGCCTCTTCTTAAACATATAAATCTCACTCTTACTCAAGTAAGAGGTATTCTGGGGTTTGCCTTTCCCCTCTGACCTGACCTGAAGAGATGGCGAGAATCCTGTGTTTTTGGCTTAGCTTTTCCTGTTCACGACTCCGATCTTCTTTCATCAGCTCTTCTTGCTAACGCCTTCACGAGAGAAGGAACCCGAGCCAAGAAGTCGTTCGGTTAGAAAGCACTGAAGGTAGGGGGATAAGGAGCGGAAAGCCACTCGTTAACTCTTCCTTTCAAGTTTTTGCTTGGGGGAGTACTGAATCCGTTCTATTCTAAGGTAGGAATCGAGCCAAGCTAGCAAGGTAATGAGATAGAAAGCAAGTGACCGGCAGGGTTATTAAAGAGATCAGCGAGTGTAATGCATATGAATGTACTCTAGCAAGAAGAGTCAAAGACTTGATCCTAGCCGCAGCTGCTCTAAGAGATTGAAGCTTGGCCGATGGGAGGGAATTCGAAAATCTGCCGTTGATTTGAGCTCTATGCACGTGGAATACTCCTTTCCATTTCTTCAGGCCCTAGACAGTGTGTCAAATTCTTTTTCCTTTATTAGTTTTCTAAGGGAGCTATTTGGCTTGATCAGAGGAGTTCCGGGCTAGTAGCTCCTCTTCTCCAAAGGGTCTTACCGCTGAGGTGAGGCCTAGTAGTTACTGTGAGACTAATTGCTTAATAAGGTGGGGTGGGGAATCCTTCTAGTGGAAGAGTTTCATCTGTTCTGGTCTATTTATGCTAACGGGGACAGAGAGCTGGGATACTTATATAAGAATTCTGGGAGTTAGGGTTCGGGGTCGCATTTTTCCCTCTCCAGAGTCCAGTCCATGTTTGCATAGAAAAAAGAAGTCTTGGCTAAGCCTTAGGCTAGTGAGTCAAAAGAGGCAGAGTCATAAGTCATAGCAAAGCTATTTGAATTGGCATACTTCACTAAATCAGTCTAAGCCGAAAAGCAGTAAAGTAAAGCAGGCAAAGTCTAGCTGCTTATTCGATTCCTTAAGTCCCACACTTGCTAAGACGAGCAGCGCTTACTCGAACAGCGTATTATTCTTCAATTGCAGAAAGCCTTATGATTCCAATTCCCCCGCACCCGAATGGGGACTGATGTCTTCCCCCGCTGGAGCAAGGTTAGGAAACATATTTGAAATCTCGGTTTCCGCCCCCGGGCCTTGTGTATGCGTAGTCTCAAGCAAGTGAGATAACTGTTTAGTCGTCTCCAAAGGGTGAGAAGAAGCCCTTTTCCTTTTATAACGTCAACCGTGAACCCAATAGGCTTGCCTCTGGTTGGAAGGGGAGAAAACCCTCATCCTAATCAGCTGCCTGACAGCTAAACGGTTTCGTGCGGACGGAATGAAGGAACCTTGTGGCACGCGGATGCTTACTTAAAAGGAAGCTAGCATTGATCTGGTAAGCAATCCACTGGGGCTGTTCCAATAGAAAGAGCCCCAACGGCTAAAAGACTTGCAGCTACTTTTATGGCATTTGTCCCTTCTTTTAGTGAAGTTGCTATTGAATTTGCATCAGCTGTTGGCACATCCGCAGTTACTCTTACAGCCCTCCTAGGAGCTCTTGGTCTTACCGGCACTAGTCTTTTCTGTTTTAGCCGTAACTGCAGTTGTCTTTCTGTTTGCAATTTAATCACTATTGGATACGGGTGCTATTGGGAAGCCTGACGACTGCTAATCTTAGTCTTCCTAGCGAGGATCTACGCCTATTGGACTGCTTTCAAAGGCTAGAAGGGAGCGAAAGAAATCCGGATTCTATTCTTTTGATTGAACGAACCTGGTTGCAACAAAGGAAGTGGTAGCAGTTGATTAAGTTGAGTCATAACTCTTATTTTCATAAGCTGTTTAGGTTGGTGAGAGATTATCTCTTTTAGCTTAGTACGAACTAGGAAGAGGAAGTTCAGCCTAGAATTTCAATGAGGAAGATCGTGATCTAGAGCCATACTAGCAAGCATCCCTTCTCCAACTAGTGACCTTAGCTTAGTTCCACAGGTGCAGATTTTATAGTGAAGCTGCTCCTAAGCATACCGAGTAAAAGTAGATGTACTTTAGCATATCTAGTTCCATTATTCTATATATTCTACTCTACCTATAGCAGTAGTCAAGACATAGTTAAGAAAGAAGTAAGAGTGGCGATTGCAGAAAGAATCCTCATATACAGGTATGGAGCATGTAATATGCAGGTGGTGATATGGAGCATGTAAGGTAAGAAAGAAAACATGGTTCAGAGATGCTATCCAAAAAGGGACTGGGGTTTGCATTGGTCCATTCCTAGCCCTTGAATGGAAAGTCTTTAAGGGATAACCGACGTCACAGCCAAAGCATCCTCTGCGTTTTCCTCCAACGATGGGCCTAGGTCTTCTTTATGAATGCGGGAAAGTTAATGGACTAGGCTCTGGTTGAGCTGGTGTTGACCCACCTTCTGCTTCTCGACTTCCTTTAGCTCTGACTAAAGTTGAGAAATAGCCTCCTGGAACTGGCGGAGCTCTTTTTTGTAGGAAAGACTACACGGGTGTAGAGCAGGGATTTAGACCTTTACCTTCATCCTTGCGAGGTGGTATGGAATAGAGCCAACCAATGGCAAGACATTTAATCACATCCTTTCTTTCTGCTTCGATAGTCGTTGCTAGCTCGACTTTCCGGCCAAGCGAGCATCTCAATACAATAGCCAACTTTCTGTTTAAGCCCACTTCATTGACTGATAGTTTATCTTCCGAACCGGTTAAAGACCTAGCCACGAGACCAACTCCGGCTCCGGGCAGTCGTAAAAGCTTTTCCTTGAGACTGATAGTAAGCACCAGTCTCTCCGAGACCTTCGCTTCTTTAGTCATTTCCGGTATCGCTTTTTATGGCCTGGAAAACGGAATCTTCCTTCCTTTGGACTTATGTCAAAAATGTCTTTAAATAATGAATTTGACTCCAGCAAAGGCTACTAAGCCGCCTAAGCAGTCCAATCCCTTGTTGTCATAGATCGGGTGAATGCCCTTTCCTTTAGTTGCCCTTTCAGTGGAGTAAACCAAAGCGAGTCTTGCAGGTCTAGTCACATACCCCTATCGTCTTATTGTTCTATTCGTTGCAGTGGGCGAAGTCGTATTTGTTACCAGCCTTTTTTTGAATGCCAAGATCGAGGTACGAGGTCACTCGCCTTATCGAAGAAAGCAGGAGAGGCACTCTTCTTCCTTTTGTAGCCCCGGTACATCTCATTGTCAGGTATTCCGTATGTCTCCTTGTCTCTTGGAAAAGCTTTAAATCATGTCCCCTCCACATCATATAGGTCATCTCCGCAATTAGGAAGACCCGAGGGCCAAGAACCGATATTCAATAATCCTCATAAAATAAGTAGAGTTTGTTCACAAGGTTGGCTTGTGTGATATAGTTTGTGTTCCGCGAGTGATCCGTCTGCGCAAAAGCAGAATAGCGGATTGTCTTGCCTATATCTTCTGGGGACTCCTAGGGCTGGCCTTGTCTCGCTTAACTCGTCGAGTAGTGATTATCCCGGAATGAAGATCTGTTCGCAAAGTCTCCTGGACTGGGAATTGTGTATGTGTATATAAAGAAAAAAAGGACTTGCTTGCTACTACTATCATCGTATTATAAGACAAACTGGGTTGCATTGGTAGCTATGCTTAGCGGTGACATATTCGTTTTTCAACTTAATCTCATCCCAAAAAGTTGTGGCGAAACACGCCACCGAATTTCGCCAAAGAAGTCTGGCGTAAAGACTTCACCAGTCCCGCATCAAGTTTACCATTAAAAAGTGAGTCAAAGCGGGCAGAGCTGAATGTATCAAGAAAGAGAAATGCCAATTCTTACTCGGATCTCCGAATTTTCACAATCTATATGTCTCTCATTAGGGATCAGTCTGCTAGTTTCTTTGATCCTACTCAGTCTTCCTTTTCTATTTGCTTCCATTGAAAGAAAAATCTTCTTTCGCCCTTTCCCCCAGAATATAAGCCTTTTTATGCTGTTTTCTTTGGTTTTATGTTCTTTTTTCTTATTTTTTTTGTCCCAAAGAGGGTCTCTGGGGCGTACTAGTCTTTGGTGGAAGTGCTCTTCTATTTTATTTGTTCTTGGTTTTTAATTTTCAAAATGAAGAAAAAGTAAGAGAAAAAGAAGTGGCCATCTTTTGTTTATATATTAGTTCCTTGTTTACAAGTTTCTTTTTCTTCTCCCAATATGGTTTGTCAGGCTGCCTCGTCTTCACTGTTATCTATTTATAACGCTTCTTCCTCGCGCTTCATTGGGTCGCGCTTGCCTTATTAGTAGTTAGAGGAGCTTTTTTTTTTCCTTTGTTTAGTTTTCCCCTCTTGATGCAGTCAATATTTTTTTATGGATATATAAAAATCCTAGATGCAAGAAGGGGCTTACTTATTTCGGCTATTGCTATCTATATATGTAGTCTTATTTTAATAACTCCTTCCTATGTTGGCGTTCCTATTTTCATGGGCGTAGACCGGTATGTCGGCCCACATATCCCATAAAGACTTATTTTTACATGAATAGCAAGAACCAGAAATCTCTTCTACTAAGTAGTGCTCAGGTGAATATGAATAAAAAGTAAGTCATCCCGTAAACAGTAGAGGATGCCTTAGCCCCATTTCTTTACTTGAATAAGTCCCCAGTTAATTTGACTCCCAAAGGGCGGATCTTCTTTCAAGAAACCGGGAATTGACAGGATTTCGAAGGAGAAAGCCTTTCTTTCTATCTAATAGGCTAATACCCGCCTCAAGGCGACCATTAACGATGGATTAGCCGAACCAAAGGAGAGCCGCTCTTATGCAGTTGACTCGCTGACCTCAATTCAAGAGTTAGACTTCGAGTGGTGATGCCATCAAAGAAGGAGAAGGACTTCTGGGAACTGGGCTCCAATGCCAATGGCTTAATCAGAAAAGAGGGGCAAACTAGTAAAGTCATTAATCAGTCCCAAGTCCACCGGTGAAAGGTCAAATAGAAGCACGATCGGAGAGCTCTAAATAAAGACCCACGTCGTGTTGGAAATAAATAGATAGTTTCTGAACAAAAGCCGAGCAAAGCAAGTAAGAAAAGAGTATCGCAAGGAACCTACGAAAAGGGGAATCGAGTCAAAACTCATTAATTGATTCAGTCGCTTAGATCCACCTTTAATTTAAGCCATAGGAGCAGCTAGGTTCAGTGAATCAGTTATTGAGTGGGAGCTCCCCCTTGAAAGAGGATATCGGTTCATCTATACGCCTAGGAGAAATAGAAAGAGATAATAGAGCACCATCACAGCCAAGGGCAGAAAGGATCCATCTCCAGCCTAAGATCCATTTCTCGGGCTACTCCAACAAAGGAAATTGAATTGGTATCTGACCCTGATCTAGGTCTCCGGCCACTCGAACTAATAGCACTACCATTGTACATTCGCTCCAACCATCGCTCCCTCTCCCTACTCTGTCCCTAAACTATAGTCCGAAAGAATCCTTAACGTAGGGAGAATCTTGCACTTTCCCGCTTTTCTTTGGTCTATCTCGACTAGCTTTCTACTCAATTGGCCATTCCATACTTAGGCCAGAAAAGGCAACAAGTGGAGTCTGAGGATGAAGACTTCTGCTTTAGGTGATTCGGGTGCAGATGCGTCTCTATCTTCGATCTTATTTTATGAAGTTGCAACGGGAGAGCATTCAAGAAAGACCTTTTCCGCTATAGATAGCCCGGGGGATAAAGTGAAATAGCCTAACCCTTCTGCTCCCTATTATCTAGCAGCCCCTTGCGCTTATTTTACTTGAATCTGATTCAACTTAATTCAATATTGTCTTTATATCTCCCCCGACTCGCTTCTCTTTCAAACTGTCTTCAAAGAAAAGCTGCTTCCGACAACTAACTCGCAAAACGGCTTGAAGTAAATCATGCTTTTTCTGGGGTCGAAAAAGGGATTTCTATTTCTTTCATGCGTGGACATTTATATAATACACTCAAACTAGCAGCTTAAACGGATTTATTGAACGTGACGAGAGGAGTAAGGTAAGCCGAACATTCAATATTATGACATTTGAGCATCCATTTTTATTCAATTTTTTTGTTTCAACAAAGAAAGTTAGCAACATTCTTGTTGTATATCTACCATGGGTATGGATCAGGAATTCCTACGATCTTTCCTTCGGACGGGCTAAGTCAAGGAGCTATCGGAAAATCTTGCTAACTCGATCTTTCCCTAGGTCCTGCCTTTGCTTTATTCTTTCTCGGTTCCTATCCATATTCCATAAGAAGCTCTCGAGGAGACTTCAAGTTAAGGTAAGGTCGATTCAATAATGCCTTTTTTTCAGGCCATCGCATATATGATTGGATTTTTCTGGAGATCTAATGAAAAGGTAAATCCGTTCCGGTTCCTATACACTTCCAAAGGGCAAGATCAATGACCTACGGCAGGCATTTTCAAATGCATCTTTTACGTCTTACTTGATCTGTGATAGGGGACGACGAGCTCCTTGCCTTGATATAAGACAGCCGGCCCATATGAGGGATTGACCATGGCGAAATAATAGCCTATTCTAGTGGGGAAGGAGCTTTCACTAATAGACTAGACAGACCGGTTACAGTACATACCATTCCCCGGCCTCTAGCCTATAAAAGAGTCTTTTCCTTTGAGGAGGGTACTGGAAAAGGAATAGCGCAAACTAGCTTTCAGCTCAGCCTAGGGCTAAGGAAGCTAAAGCGGATCTGATTGATGCTAACCGAATCTTCATCAAAGATGGCATTCAAGGCAGCTTGAGATAATGTAGAAAAGTTTTGAGGCTACCCCCGACAGAGTAGAATAATTGAAAGATCTCATTTATTTTATTTGCAATTTTTGTTGGAATTGCTAGTGATCGCGGATCAGCATGACGCCCTTCATTCATATGTACTATTCCTTAAATGGAATGCTATGATAGATTGAACAAGACTCAAGGAGTGCAAAAAAGATTCCAGGCATTCGGGGTAGCAGATGCAATAGCTGCATCGATAAGAGTTCTCCCGAAAGATCAATAACTTTTGGAAAATAAAGCTCTCTCGCCTCTTTTTTTGAAATGGGATAAGTAGTTCCGTCTTACTTACTTCCTATTCCCAACCAACATTCTGCTTTGAAGGTGACTCACTTCCACAGCCTTTAGCAGGCTGCCTTAGTTTACTAACAGTCAAGTACAAACATATAAGAGTTAAGCCTTTCACATCTAAGCAATCAGTCCTCACTCGGGCTTCTTGCTTCCTGTGTTTACTCTGCTTCAGCATCCCCCTATCTTAAGAGGCATAAGCATCAGTGTCATCAAAAGTCGTGGAATCAGCCTTATTCTTATATAAGTAAGAGATAGAAAGCCCGACTTCCTTTCCATACAACCGAGAAAAGATTAACTGACCCACACGTCTTCTTTCTTTTTGAGGTCATGGGTCCGCTTCCAATACATAGATACAGACGGACTGGCATCCGATACGGATTGTTTACCGCCTTTCTATTATAAAGCTAATCGGCTGCTTAGCTCCTGGAGCGAGATAAAGATAGGACCGATTTTCTTTATTCCATTGAATCCGATAGTGCCCTATACCCACGCTCACTTCACTTACAAAGCGCTTTCAATCAACCATAGGATCGTTGGGACTTTCTTACTAGTTGCTTAGCGGTTCTATCTTAGTAGTCACCCCTTTACCTCCCACATCCTGGTCATCTGGATTGCAACCTGTGCTAGTGTCTCAAGAGTAAGAAATGCCAGATGTTCTTTGAAATAAATTAGCAATAAAAGTAAAACTCGCACTCGCTATAGAAGCCAACGCGGGGGAGTCTGAAAGGGACAACTACAGCTATAACCGACCCGCCTATGGAATCTATAGGCTCGGCTGGACCTAAGGAATCTAAAACACGACATGAATAGCTTTTGTTAAACTACTTTAGTAAATCGGATAGTTCGCTCTGTCGTCCTCCTCAATTGAGGAACAACAAGAGCAACTCCGGCTGCGAAGCTGTAAAAGCTACTTTAGCAACAAGAGCTGCATTAGCTACTTTATCCCTCGACTAGAAGAGTGGTATTTACGTACTTTAGTTTGAGCTTTCACTTGAGTACTTCCTTTCCTTCGTTGGATTCTATCTTACTTCCGGCAACCCTCTTCGAGGATTCGTTTTAGGAGCGGACCGGTTGGCACGTGGTTCCGGCAACAAGGAAGAAGACCGGTTTGGGACTGTGGTAGCTAAGAAGGTAGTGGTGCTAGCGGATAGATAGTGAAGGCGCTCCTCCCTATGTTTTATCTTAATATAAGTAATACTCTTATTAGTATGAGTAGTGGACATCTAGTAGCAGTGTTAAACCATTCCTCCTAACTGCATAGATTCGTTGATGCCGGCACTGTATACTACTTAATATGCTTAAGCTCTCTCCCTTCCCTAATAGTGCTCCCTCCCTCATTCATAGCTCCCTAATAGCTCTCACAAAGAAAAGAGAAGTAAGGTGCCGAAAGCTTCACGATATCGAGCAGAGAGTTCGGGTGCTATGCCTCTGCCAAAAAGAGAAAAGGCTAGCTTGTTTCACTTCATACTCACAGGTTCGGGATCTATCTCATGAGCTAAAGAAGGACAGATAGGGACTTGTCTGTATGGCAGGTAGGTAGTGCAGGTAGGTGAGATGGATAGAGCTACAGGTTCAATCCAATAAGACTAGCTAGAAGTGAAGGACTCGGTGAGCGTCCTTCAATGCTTGCTTTGTTAGTTGTTTATCGATCGTTTTTACTGGAATTCCATACCATCGACAAGGTCGATGAAAAGAAAAGGGCCCTTGCTACTTATTGCTGTTGTGAAAATGCATCAAAGATAGTATCTGATCTCCATGCGATGCGGCATTCTGACGTTACGGCAGGGCAACGTGCTTCGGGCAGAACCGTACAATCTCCACCAGTTTGCAAGACAATTTTGTTTTGACCAACTGGCACCCGGTCACGACGTCAAGCGCTTCATCTTTAACCTTTTCGGAACTGGCAGAATACTGGGCACATATGATGAGAAAGAGCACCGGGGCTGCTTTCGTGATAATGCCGGATGACAGAGAGGGCAAGATGGTCTTGGAGTATGTCCGATGGTGGGCATCAACTGACGTTTTCTTACTTCTCGCAAGGAATCAACAAGCTTTTGACATTCAAAGAGCAGCAACTCCCAGATCAAGAAAGAGTTGAGAGTCGAAGTCCTCCTCCTCCTGAACCCACATATGGACTCATTCCCGAGCGGAGGCAGCCATCCAGATCATCGCAACATCGGAAAGGTCACCAGCCCAGGCAAAAGCAAACCCGGACCATGAAAGTACAAGGAGGTTCAGCACCCGTCAGCCAGCATGCATTCTCCATCAGGGAGGAAAGAAGAAGTCCCATCATTTCTTCAGCACCGTCCTCGGCTCAACGGATGGTGATTCGAAGTATGAGGGCCCGCCAAACTCCTTTCAAGTTATGCTCGCTCACTTTCAAGTTATAAAGTCGTAAGCCGAAACGGCAGCATCAGAGTTTACAGCTTCAGCTCCACCAGCTACACAAAAATCGCCAGCATCACGAACACCATCTGCAGCACTCAAGGCACCTGAGCAAGAGCAGGCTGCCTCGAAAAAAAACGGTCGGGCATCATCGCAGTCTTAGCGCGAACAGTCTGTAGCCAAAACAGAGTAGAGATTCAAATGGAGGGATGTGAAGAGAAATGAAGTCAATGACACCACACCAGACCGACCGGAAAGGGAAGAAGTAGCTACCATTTCACTTTTCCTTTACATGCTTTCCCCTGTCACGAACTCTGATGTCACTGTCAACAAGAAAGAGAGAGAGATAGACAGGGGGAAGTGAGGGTGAGGGAGGAGAAGAAAGGGTGTCAGGGACGAAAGAAAAAGTACCCAATAGAGACAATAGATCACGTAGTCCCCGGAGTCAAATACCGAACCTGAATATACCTCTTCTTCATCCTTTGCCCTGACTAAATCATCCCACTAGGAAAGAAATCTTCCAGCCGTCGTTCCAGCTGAGCTTCGAACAGAGAAAGCAAATAGCAATGAAAGGGCACTCGAAGCAGGTCCTTCTGTTAGACTTAATTTACGAGGAAGGTCTGAGGCACGAAGTCTTAACGAGCCACTCGTGATCTTAGAGGAGACCCTATTGAGAAGATAGGGTTTTTGAACAGCTCCTAACCTACCAACCAACACCAAAAAGGCTCTGACAAGACCAGGCATAATAATATGAAGAAGAGCGTTTCCTAGCCGTCTTGATTAGGGTGCAAGGAAAGAAAGCCAGTGTAGTGCTCCCATTCTATTAGAGGAGTTCTAACCTTAGATTAGGGCAAACTGATACTAGAAAGGGGCTTATCAAGAGCTGCAGCTATAACTCGACTTCCATGTTAGCTTAGCGCATGGAAGGGCACGGACTTTCGAGAACAAAGAAAAGATTGGACCGGGAAACAAAAAGGGAAAAAGTCAAGTCTAAGCGCATATGGGAAATCCAATTTCGGTTAGAGTACGCAATTTGTTAGAGGGTGCTAAATTAATCGGTGCGAGAGCAGCTGTCGGGATTTGTTCTGTCTTCACTTCTTTGATAAAAGCCATTTATCGGCAAAGGATCAAAATTTCGATCCTTTTAGTATTGGTAGTAATTTCATATTTTTTTTCGCTCCGCCTGGGACTGACTGACTTTTTTGATGTCTTTCTTGCCAACATCAAGAAACGTCTAGCGGGGCAATCCATCGCCTTATTTTTTTCTCGATGTCTTGGATGGGAAGGAGGTATTCTAGTGGCAGGGATTCTTTATTTTTTGGGGGGCTCTGATACCGGGGGGGTTCAGATGGTGGCTCCATCAGGAACTTCGGGGCCATCAAGTTCGGAAGATAGCCAAGCGCCAGGTAGGGAGGTCGACTTAGAACTTAGATTAGGGCCTTCCCTACCATCCCCCGATGGGGATTCGGGTGCGGGGGCGTCCACCTCATGTTCCGAGCAAGACTGGAAAAAAGCTCTAGATCTGCCGGATCAGATGAAGGCCCCCGATTCTTTACGACGACATGTTGAAAAGGAATTGGTGATTCTATTCAACATAGGCAAGAAAAAAGCCCTCCACGAAGCCACTATAAATGGATACATCCAAAAATTAAGATTGGATGTTGAGACGGTGGGGTTTCACAGAGAATTACTATCAAAAATAGATTCTCTCCAGACGGAACACTGGAATAATGGGAACCCCATCCCATTTAACTTCTCCACAAAAGCAGAAAAAGATCGCATTTATTCCATTATGTGGAATAAGCCTTTATGATCTTATTTGTTCTAATCTTCTTTCTTACAACTATCTTTTTGTTTTGAAGCAGATAGTTCACAGTGCTTATTCTATAGATACTGTAAAAGCCAAAAAATGTTTCCATTCTATTTTCATTACGAAGATGTATCACGTCAGGATCCGTTGCTCAAATCGAATCACGCCAACGTTATGGAAGTTCCTGGATTGTGTGAAATAAGAGTAGTACCAAAGGCACCTTATGATTTCATAATCAAAAATGGAAAATTGGCTATGGAGATTCCATGCGGTCAGAAATTAATACAGACACAAAGGGGTTTGACAGGAAAGTCGTTTCGATCCAATCCATTCTTGGGGTCAAATAAAGACAAAAAAGGATATGTCAGTGACCTAGCACGACAAAGCACTCTCCGAGGGCATGGAATGTCGAATTTTTCGGTCAGAATCTCGACAGTAATGTCTCTCTTAGATTCTCCGGTCGAAATACGGGAAAACTCCATTCAATTCTCGATGGAAACGGAGTTTTGCGAATTCTCCCCAGAACTGGAAGATCATTTCGAGATCCTCGA
>CANYLF013403075.1:0-23958 GCA_948193215.1 Bocquillonia castaneifolia
ATATATATATATATATATATATATATATATATATATATCTGTGTGTGTGTGTGTGTGTGTGTATGTGTGTGTATCCAAATTATTAGACAATATTTATATTAATTAAAAATAAATAGGAAACAAAAAAAAGACTATATATAATTATTTTTATTATTTTAAATATTAAAATCTCTGAATCCCCAAACCATACCGTACTATTTTGGACCTATCCAAAAGTACCAAACCCCGAACCGAACCGTAATTTGGTATTGTTCCAGAGATTTGATTTTTCAAATCCTTGACTTTTGGTATAGATCCGGAGATTTTTTAATCCCAAGATTCCCCCGAACCGTGCTCACCCCTAATCGAAAGTGCAGCATATTTGATGGGCCAGAACTTGATCTAGAAGACTCAGAATTGAGTGATTCAAAAGCTTAAATTTAAAAGAAAATCGAGATCTACAACTTTCATAGAGAATTTGTGGCCATTTGAATACTGCAAAATACTTTAAAAGTGAGTCACAGATCAGAAGATATGTGCAATCTTGGTTGAAAGAAATTCTAATCCTTCTAAGACTTGTGGGCAACTATAGATAAATCTTGAAAGGTGTAAATATATCAAGATCGAGATTGAAAATTCTCTCTCTAAAAAAACAATAAAGCTAAGTTTTCAAATTTTTTCAATGATTCAAGTTATTGAAGTATGGTTTGAAGATTTAAGACCTAAACTTAATAAGGTATATAAAATTTTATTTTTTACCATAAATTCTTTGTATTTGCTTAATATGGGATTTTTATATAATTATGAAATAAATTTTTTAAAAGTCTTTTTTAGTAATCAATTTAGCCGGTTTAGTATAGAAATAAATTTTAGATTTTCAATGTGAATTTCTCGAAATTTATTGATTTAAAATTCTAAATTCAAAAGCAAATCAAAATCTACAACTTTCATAAAGAAGTCATGGTAATTTAAAGACTGTAAATGCCTGAAAAGTTAGTTACAATCAAAATTTATGTGATGTGCACTCTTAGTCAAAATCTAAATTATAAAAGGATCAATTACTTGTAATTAATTAGATTAAGAAAAACTACTTGTAATTAATTGAAATAAGTGTTAATCCTTCTAAATCTTGTGGAAGTTATAATTAGATTTTGAGATGTATAAATATATTGGCTTAAAAAGTAAGAAAAATAATTTGAGAATATAATTATATCAATAACGAGTACCATGTGCAGTACACGTGAAGAAAAAAAAATAGTATATATATAAGTTCGAAACGGAATGCCGAAACAGTCCGGTACCGAGATATTCTGTTCCTATAGGAAAACCGAAACAAGATTGACAAACCTTGTGGAGTAGACTGATGATGGCTTCTTGATGAGAAGTTTGAACTCAAAAATAGAACTTACGGCACCTACAAATTAATTTGATAAAAAAAGATCTTTAGACAATGATGGAGTTAGGGGGGGGGGGTGTGTGTGTGGGGCTGAAGAGGGCATGCAAAAAAAAATTTTCCAGGTAAATTTTAATATATTTTAATGTTGGCCTCTCCTAAATTATTATTTTTTTAAATATATACTTAGGCTACTTGTTTATATAAATTACAATATACAATTATTGATATAATTTATTTTAATATTGGCCCCCTTGAAAAAAAAATTCTGACTCCGTCACCACCTTTAGAGATTAAAGTCAAAAATGAATTTGCGATCAATATCAAAAAAAAATCAAGAGATGTTATTCATGATAACTATGGTGATGATCAAAGCAAAGTGTGAGCTTCAAGAATATAACTAATTAATTTGATATCAATGAACAACAAATTGTGGCTTAATCCATTGTTGTTGGTGTCGATAGTGTTAATCGAATGAATGAAACGAGTGCATTAGTTGGGATTTTGTCCAGGTTGATTTTGGAGTTCCTTGCACCACTTATCAACATTTATGGTCTATATTGCTAATAGTTTTGCTTATATTGGTAATGATAAAAAAAGCGTTTTTAATAATTTTAATGTATATTTATTTGTTAAAAATATTTTAGTATTATTTTGCATGAATTTTCATTTTTTTAATATATATATATACACACACACACCCCTTTTTTCTTTTTCTTACTTGTTGGAAATATAAAGCTTTGAACGTCCATTAAATTTGAAGGTGGTTACTGTGCACATTTATTGTGTGACACTCAGCATCACCGTTCTAGGCAGGGCGAGCCACCCACCTTTGAATGGTGTTGGTCCTACGGACCGTGAACGGATTTCGCCTCTGGCCCTTATTAGGTTTTTTTCTTTTAATCTCACAGTAGAGGAAGTGAGCACGCAAAGTTTGAAAGCTCAAGATCTCTTTTACTTCTCACCAGTTGAAATGATCTGAAACCGGGATTTCTCATTCCAATAAGAATTCCAAGATGCCTTCTGAAACGATATTAATAAGCTTGATAATGAGTGCAACTTATAACATTTATGTGCAATGCATATGAGGAAAAAAAAAAACTACTACTTCTATTCTACAAAAAGAGTCCATTATTCATTTTCACACTGTTTAAGAAATCATTAGATTATTTTTAATTTTAGTGAAATTTAATATAAATTGACAAGTTTACCCTTTTATGAAAATTATAATTATAGTGTTAATTCATTTAATACTCTTTGAAATTGTGTAAATTATTAAGGGTAATTTTGAAAAAAGAGCAATTAATGTGCTTTTGATTTTATTAATGGACACTTATTATGGGACAAGTTAAAAAGGAATAATGAACTCTTTTTATAGAACGGATTTAATAATTATTATTAAGATTATGACCATAAATAAGAAAAGAAAATTACACCCCTTACCTTATCTTATAAAATATTTGTAAGAAAATACCTTTTTTTAAACTTTACTTCCTTACCTTTTTTTACATGTTTTTACCTTTAATTTGTAAAATATTTGTATTATCTACCATCCATCTATTATCACCACTATCTTATCTTATCTCTCTCATATATTATTATCACTCACCTTATCTTTTCACTCACTCTCTCTCTCTCTCTCTAAGTTTTCTTTTTTGTTTCCATTTTATGATGAGATTACAGGTATCATTTTTCTTCTTCTTCTTCTTCATCTTCTCATTTACTACCTCTCTCTCTTTCTTTCTCTATCTACTTTTCTCTTTCCTCTTTCTAGATCTGTCACGCTACTTTTTTTTCTTTTTATCTTTCTTTTCTTTTGATCTTCGTTTAAATTTGAGTTTCTCGTTGTTGTTGTTTGCCGTCATTCTTCACATTTTCAGTGGTGAGCTTTTTTGTTGTTGTTGTTTTTGCTTTAAATTTGAGATTCATTATGTTCTTCTTTTCTGTTTTTCTCTCTTTTTTTCTTTCTTCCTCTATCTCTTTCATTTTATTTCTTTCTTCTCGTTTTGCTGATTTCATTATCTTTCTTTTATTTTTAGATCTAGTGTTGATGTTGATGATGATTTGTTTCTAAGTGCTTCTTAATTGTTTTTTAAGTTTTTCTTAAGTGTTTTTTAATTGTTTTTGCAGGATACTGAGTTTCTGACTGTTAACGAAGATGCTGATTGTTCGAAGGTGGAATATGATGTTGAAGATCTAAATATTGATTTACAAAGAATGATATTGATATGTTTTTCATGGAACTGAACTTGAAGAATTTTCATTTGATGTTTTCGTGGTTATTTCATAAGTGTTTCTTAACTATTCTTAAGTGTTTCTAATTGTTTTTGCTGGATAATGAGTTTTTGACTGTTAACGAAGATGCTGGTTGTTCGAAGGTGGAATATGATATTGAAGAACTAAATATTAATTTACAAAGAATGATATTAATATGTTTTCATGGAACTGAACTTGAAGAATTTCATTTGATATTTTTGTGGTTATTTCGTATGTGTTTCTTAATTATTTCTTAACTGTTTTTGCAGGATAATGAGTTTCTGACTGTTAACGAAGATGTTGGTTGTTCGAAGGTGGAATCTAATGTTGAAGATCTAACTATTGATTAATAAATAATGATATTGATATGTTTTCATGGAACCGAACTTGAAGAATTTTCATTTAATGTTTTTGTGGTTATTTCATAAGTGTTTCTTAAATGTTTCATAAGTGTTTCTTAAGTGTTGAAGATCTAAATATTAATTTACAAAAAATGATATTGATATGTTTTCATGGAACTGAACTTGAAGACTTTCATTTGATGTTTTTGTGGTTATTTCATAAGTGTTTCTTAATTGTTTCTTAAGCGTTTCATAATTGTTTCTGATTCTGATTCACATGTGTCTCATAAATGCTTCATATGTGCTTTTTTTGTTGTTGTAGGATAATCGATTTTTCTCATAAAACTTATTATTTTGGTGATTTTTTAGAAAATCCATTGATGAAGAAGAGGAGAATGAATAGGATGGAACATTTAATTGAACAATTTATATAATGTAATTGAATAATTTTTTGGCGTTTTTTATGGATTGTCTTGGAAATAGTAAAGGAACAGTAATGCAATTTCTGAAATTTTATATATTTTTGTATATTTCTAAAACACATATGAAAAAATATAAACAACAAGAAATTGTCAAAAAAAATGAGTAAAGGGTTCATTTTTTTAATATTCTCATAAGTGTTTCATTTTTTTAAGCTCATTGAAAGTAACACGAAACATTTTGAAACACATATGAAATACGAAGCTGTCAAAAAATTAGTAAAAGGGTTCCTTTTTTTTATGTTTCATAAGTGTATCTTATGTGTTTCAATAAAAGTTAGACAGCTGATTAATAGTGGCGTTTTTAGGTATGGTTACAAATATAAAATTTATTAGGTATTTTAATAAATAAAGTGCCGAAAAGTAAAAATTTCCCAAATAAGAATGCTTGGAGAAGAAGTAAAAGGACAAAACCTTATACCACCTGGGTTGGACTAAATACACATACAATTCACCTAGATCCGTTCTACTTGAGTCGAGATTAGATAATGAATTCAAATCCAGAGTTCAAACAAACCCAAATAATTTACAGGTAAGTTTATATTTCAATTTTGAGTAAAATTACATTTAAGCCTACTCAAACCAAATTCAAACCAGTAAAATCTCACAATTTCAATCTCGGATTGAGCTTGAGCCAACCTAAAAAAGTTTCGAGCCTAATTAGACCCAACTCGAGTCTGCCCTCCACCACTCAATGATCAAGTCTAACAAAACTTTATTTATATCAAAATTTAAAAAAAAAATATTTTTATTATTATTAAGTCAACAAAATGGACAGGACCTAATAAATGTAATTAATCGATCAAGTAAAAACACCATTGTCTTAACATAATTCCCAAATCCAAGCAATAAAATATAATCTAACCTAGAGGGTTGGATCTGACAGATTACAACAACACTCCATGAAAACAAGCAGCCAAAAGAATAAGAAAATGAAACAAGAATGCCAACAGATTGTGATGTCTCTTAGATATGAACGCTTAAGCCGTTTCTCAACTCAAACAAGTATCTAATTTCTGAAGAATGCTGACAAACTACATATGCATTGCGAGCATTCCAGCCAGGTGGCCTCTGTTGGGCTATGTCTAGGAGAAACTAAAGCATCTTCAAACCACTGAAGTGCAGTTTTTGGCAGCAAAAATAAACTATGATCAGCAAGATGACTGCAGTTCCTCCATCTATACTGAGCAGCAACCAACTTTCTTCACTGCTGATACATCATCTTTACCGACATTAATGGTTTGTCCCTTTGGCAAGGCTGCAGGGTCATCCCCTACGTCAAGAGCCTTGCGACTGACAACACGATAGATCTGAGTTAGCACTTCAGTAAAGGCATTTTCAACATTCAAGGACTCTAGCGCAGAGGTTTCCATAAAAAAGGTGCTCTCCCTCTCAGCAAATGCTTTGGCATCCTCAGTTGTAACTGCACGCAAGTGACGCAGATCTGCCTTGTTTCCCACAAGCATAATAACAATGTTTGAATCAGTGTGATCTCGAAGCTCTTTCAACCATCTTTCCACGTTCTCAAAGGTGACATGTCGAGTGACATCATAGACAAGCAAGGCACCAACAGCTCCTCTGTAGTATGCACTAGTGATGGCACGATATCTGAAAAAGAGGATATACTAGGATGAAACTCTTTTCTCAAATTAAAGTGATGATAGGAAATAATCCTGTCCAAGTAAGCTAAAAATTAAGGACTATAAACCAAAGAGTGTCAATTTCATTTGCTGGAAAGACATGGTCCAATGATGTTCGAAGCTACATTCAATGCACAAAAGCAACAGAATTAGCTCCTGTCCTCATTTCTATATAACCTCAAACTCAACCTAAAATATTGACCACAGAGCATCCCTCGAAAGAGATTTTATCTACGATCTGGCAATGGCAGCTAAATGGAGGTAAAAGAATAAAATCCAAGATCAGATATAATCAAACTACTTTATCCTTCACATCAACTTTTGCGCATTAATGTTCATAAAAAATTACTAAATGGCAAGCATCAATAATTCTGGAGAATGGAGATCACATAGCATAAGATCACATGTAAAATACTGAAAATTCATATTTCTGTTTATGTTTTCATATGAGGAAGTCATAAACCACAAAGCCCCACTAGATAGATTATTTATGAGATTATTGATAGACAGATTATTTAAAAGCCTTCCATGCCTGCCTTTAAAAAACTTTTCTTGCTATTATTGTCATAAAAAGTTCCCAACTTAACAAAGCTCCAATGAATCCACATTAAGAAAACAAAGGCACCAATGAGTCCAATCAAGAAATCAAGAAAAAAGAAGAACAAAATGAAAGGGATAATGTGACTATACATCTTAAATATCAATTCATACAACGATCACCTATATGATTCAAAAGGCAATACAAGGATCAGCAATCCCTTCCAAACAAACTAGCTAGCAATTGTTTAAAATAAAAGGAAGTGTGTTTAATTCTAACATTTTTGGAAGGTGGGGACTCACATGAACATTTGAGGTAATATTATTGCATACTGACATTATAGAAACTGTCAGACCTTAGCACGTGCATGCCATGAATATATTCTCCATAAACGGCAACACAATAGAGATCAAATTCAATAACTACTTAAAATTACCAGAATCAAATAAATGTTAAAACTTTGCTATTGGCCACTTGATCCTGAAACAAGTGTCATTATAGATGGCATCTTTACAGGATAACAATCAACCAAGTTAACAAATAAAAGGTGACCCGCATCAGAAAGGGGATAATTCTAAAGCTCTGGCCATAATACACAGATCTAATGCTAAAAGCAGTAATGCATCAGTATCTAATAAACAGAAATAAAACCCATAAAACAGAAACTGAAATAAATTAATTTAGAGTTCAGAATTGTTAATAATGATGAAAAAGAAAAGAAAAGAAAAACAGACCTTTCCTGACCAGCAGTGTCCCAAATCTGGGCCTTGACAACCTTGTCATCAACATGAATACTACGAGTAGCAAATTCAACACCAATGGTGGATTTAGATTCCAAGCTGAATTCATTTCTGGTGAATCTAGACAAGAGATTAGATTTGCCAACACCAGAATCACCAATTAGTACAACCTTAAACAAATAATCATAGTCATCATCAGCTCTATAAGCCCCCATTTTTTAGGGAAGAAAAGATAAGAAGAAAAGTTTTGATTTTTATTGAAAATAATGCGAATTGAAAATGTGGGTATTGTGGAAAGAAGATCAAAATGAAATTGGTCGGTCTTAGTTTCTTGGAAATTTTGGTGAAGAAGAAGATTGATGGGTATCTACCAGGGAAAGGAAATGTTTTTGGTTTTGCTGATGTAGTTATATGATATTTGAATTTAAAAATGTTGACATTGTTAGCAAAACTTTATGATATATAGAGACAGACAGAAGTGGGAACCGCTTGTGATTTGCAAAGAAAGGAGAGCTTAAATTTGAAGGACAAAGACGGGGAGAGAGAATGAGAGATGTTTTAACTTTTAATAAAGCTTTTAAATTTTAATAATATCCTCTACTTGCGTATCAGGTTTTATATCTGTTGGATTATATTGGGTTTACATTAATCATTAAATTTTTATAGTACTATTATTATCTGTATGTATTAAAAATTAGTAAAAAACACTCACCTATAAAATGATAATAGATATCATACTGTTTAATTTAATACTAATTCAACTCGATAAAAAAAATATACTAGCATTTTTTTTTGAAAAAATAAATTGTTTACTCAAATTCAGACATTGAGTAAAAAAAAAATTAGTTACTACATACAATATTCCCAATGATCTCTATATTTTCATTTCAGTAGCAAAATGATGACACTTCATCCTAAAATTATTCTCTTTTTACTATTTTTAATCTCTCAAAATTATTATCATAAATGGCCTAATTACTAAAAAATATTCATATTTTTCATCTTTTAACAATTATATCACAAACTTTCAATAATTATATAATAAATACTAATCTATCAATATTTTTTCAAAAACACTCTGTGATTGCTTTTTCAGCTAAAAAATATCACTGTAACTTGTTAAAATAATTTTTTTTAACTTTTAAAAGACAAAATGACTCAAATATCAAATATTGGTTACCTAAAAGAGTTAAAATGCACTTATTTATTTTGAATTCTGTGTTCTAATTTAGACAATAAGGTAAACATATACTTTTTTTTAAAAAAATAAAATAGTATATTTTGACTCTTATAATTGATGCAATATTCAACTTATTAATTTAGTTTTTTTATTTTTCTTTAAAAAATTGTCACAATGAGTCACACAATCATTTTTTTACCTATTCAGAGTACTTTTAAAAAAAATTTGATAGATTAGCATATACTCCCTCCGTCCCATTTTAGAGGACCCGTTTTTTCTTTTTTTGATCTCCCATTCAGGAAGTTCCACTTATATTTTCAATGACATTTTTAGCTCAATCTTCCTTTTTTACCCCCTTACAATTTTAAAAGACATTTTATTATTCTTAAGCACAACTTACAAAGCATTCATTAGGGTAAATAAGGAAAAAATAAAATGCTTTTATGTCTTCTTAATAGGTGTGAAAAGTAAACTGAGTCTTCTAAAATGAGATGGAGGGAATACTATATTATTACTGAAAGTTTGTGATATAATTATTAAAAGTGAAAAAATTTGGATATTTTTTGGTAATTAGTGCATCATAAATTCTATACCCTAGTTAATTAAACTAGTTGTCTTGTGTTGTCAATTCCAGGTCAAATTTATTCATCATTTTATTGGAGTGATTTTAAAATATATAGGTACTCTCTTTCTTTTGAGTTAGGCGAGGAAGATAGGAGGAAATATATTTTCAAAAAAAAAAAAGATAAGAGGAAATATATATCTTCTAGGCAAAATAAGCCGTGATATTTTACTAATAGATACAATATTTCTGTGTTTAATTTAATTTTTGTTGAAGAGCTCTAAATACTAATGTTCACTTTTGAACAATAATCAATTTGTTATTTTTGAATAGTAAAAGAAAGAATTTTTTTTTTAAAAAAATATACTTTGTCTAGGCCGATTTGTTATTTTTGAATAGTAAAAGAAAGAACTTTTTTAAAAAAAATATACTTTGTCTAGGCCAGGAGAAGAAGCATTCAGTTCTATTAAAATGTGTAAATAATATGAATCTTCAAACTTCTAAGTAATTTACATTTTTTTTAAAATTATGGAGATTTTGGTTTGAAGGAATTGAATAAAAAAATGAATAAAGGGAGTGGGTTTTCATAAAATACTCTCATTTTAATAAGGAATTGTATGAATTTTAACTTAATTACATTAATACTATTGAATTAATTAACATAGAAAAAAAAGTTCAATAAATCAATAGAATTTAAAACATTAAAAAAATCTAGATTTCTAAAATCTGATTCGATTAAAATCCATGGATTTATTGTTTCAAAAAAAAATCCATGGATTTATATATATACACATACCAAATATTGTAAAAATTAATTTTGAGGCAGCAGCTATATTTGATCAAGTCTCTCTCCTTCATAATATGGGCAACTTGAAAGGCTAACAATGTTAATAAAAAAAAATATAGCTAGCCAGTAAGGATTGTTTAATCCTAATTATTGAAAATTTCTCGCAATTTGTTCTTGATCAATTTGGAGTTTTCTTCTCCTTGGAATATTCTTCTTGATGAGCGGTTTAAGTATTTGAACGGTTCTTACCTTTTACAATTCCAAATGAGAATTTGATGTGAACAAAGAGCTTGGATATTGACTGTTATGCTTCCAATCTTGTTTGTCAATTTCATCTTTAACAAGGTCATCATCAATTCAGCCAGCAATTACTGACGTTATAATTATTATACCCACAACAAATCAAAAAGCGACGGTATGCAAATATTGCTACTATATTTTCTGTTATGAAACGAGAAATAATGAAATCGATGGGCTATTCTAAGCCATTTTCAGCTGTTTAGGAGATTATTTCAATAAACAGAAACCGATAATTGTGAGTGAAGCACGTACAAAATAAACATTTACACCACTCTGTAGCCAAACTAGTACAATAAAACGTGATTAGTACAAAGTTTATCACTGTAAAATCAAGCTTAAGTGCAGGATTTATTCAAGTCAATCAAAAATTTACGTCTCAAAATGCTTCAACAACTTTATTGATCCTTTTCGCCAGTTACAAAGACTAGTTGAACATAAAGAAAATGCCTTGTAATGGTGACTGAATGTGAAAAATAAAGTGCATCTTTGATGTTACATTGCCATTATTGTATCTTACTGAATACTAAGTTCCCTTGCAATCTATCAAAGAATATTTTCTCAATTTCTCAAGTGTTGTCTAAAATATTATATCTATATTTAGATGGAAATAATTAATCAAGTACAAATGGTACCTGGATTGCTAAATTCAATGATTGTGGCGTATAGGGTTACAAAACTGTGTTAGATTCATTTCATTCCTTTGGCTTCTTGCTCATGGCTTTGCGCTTATTAACATCCAGGTATCTTTTTCTTAAGCGAATAGCTTTAGGTGTGACCTGCATGTACACCGAAACAGATGTGGAGAAAGATATTCAGATTCGAAACGTGAACTGCTTCAGAAAAACATATGCTGGATAATGTCATTTGGAGAGAGAAATAGGGTAAACAAACAAGTATTTGCTGCTGAGTTATGTTTTCTTTGAAGAAAATACGGGCCTTGAGTAAAAGCATGACATGGTCTCCTACATGTTAAACAATCAAACATCCTACAACGTTGTTCTATAAATCAGAAACAGAAAAGGGAAGAATAGTAAATGAAACTCACCTCAATAAGCTCATCAGAAGCTACATATCCAATGGCTTCTTCAAGGGTCAACTGCACATACATGCATTCTAATGTTAACAAAGTTTATTCCTTGAACTAATCAGAGAAGCAGCATTGCCCGTTTTTATTCATTGCACCAAAAATAGTTTTTAAGAAAGAAAAAAAAACCACTCATCTATACCAAACAGATGCTTGATTTTCTTTATCAAGAAAGCAAGGGTGATTTTTTCCAAAGTGCACTTGTCAGCAACTTTGCATCAACCATTTCAAGGGTGTAATGATTTGTATGTCACAACCTCAAGTTAATAAACAATGAACAAAATAACAAAACTAGTCCTTTGCATACCAGGCGAGGCGGAGATAATTTCACATTCTCATCTTTGCTAGCAGCACGTACATTAGTGAGTTCCTTGGTCCTAACAGGGTTGACCTGTTACAAGAAAATAACTCTGGTGTAATTCATTGCGAAATAACAAATGCACAATATGATAGTCAGAAATAAAGCATCTTACATCGAGATCCGAATCCCGTGAATGTTCACCTATAATCATGCCATCATATGTCTGCAAAATATAGAACAGATGTGAGTTCTTGCAATTGATAGACAAGAGGACAGACACACAAGAACTCATGAAGTAGATTTTCAAATTCTTTTGTCTTCCTGCTTAATAAATTGTCCGATTTATGTTTGAACCAAATGAAAAATCAAATTAATTTCATTGGTGAAATTTATTTTATAACAAATTCATTCATTAAGCGCATTGTCATGTTTGGTATTTTACATATTTATCTATGGATAAAGTTCATTTTAAGCAAATATGAAACCATTGAAAAACAGTTCACAACTTCATATTTTTCTAGACGTCATGAATACTTCTACCAATTTCAGAAGACATTTGATTAGGCACAACCAATTCCATGAGATAAACGATATAGTACCAAAAATGATTCGTTCAGGTTCTGTGGATTTGAAACTGAACTTCTCAAGACCATATAGAACTCATTTGGAAAGAAGTGCAACAATGTTCAGGCACCTCCTCCCACATTTTTACCTCTAGCAACTGAAGTAACTTAAAAATCCTAAGACTCAGATATAACCCTAACCATCATAAATGGTCACCAGCAATCAGTCATTTTACTGCATGCCATGTTCTAGAACATATACTTTAAAGATGAACTATGTAGGGCAATGTAAAACATATCATTGGAAATTGTGAGGCAACAAAACAGAATCAATTATGCAATCGCAACGCAAGTAAACAGAAGTAGAAAACAAGATTAAGGAAGATACCTCCATTCCAGGAGTAACAAACAGTGTTCCACGGGCTTCTAAACTCATTAATGCATGAGCTGTGATTGTACCATAGCCCATTGATACCTGTTCAATTACATCAATGGAAGTTCAATCAGATCCAAGACAGAAAAAATGGCAGCAGTTAAAACCCACATCCAAGCAATAATGGGGTTGACGGTGAATAGAAGAGGAGAGGAGAGAAAGTGAAGAGTAACTAAGGTGGCAATGCAAAAGCAGACCTACAATGTGTCCCCTTGGCAAAAGTAACAACAATCATTTCAATTGCAATAAAAAACATCCCAGGACTCTGAATATTTGATTAGAACTAAACATTATATTATAACCTCATTAATAGGTATCATCATGATTCACAAAACTAAGGAACTCAAGAACCAATTAAGGAAATCATGGAAAAACAAAAGAATTCAAGAAAACAGTTTGATCCGGTTTCAGGAAATCTTATAATACAATGAAGACTTCATTATCCAAGAGGCCGGTGAATCTTTTTTAATGGGTAAATGTGCATCTAAAAATCAGCTCATTGAAAAGCCCAACACTTGATTTGAGAAAAACAAAACAAAGAGCTTAATATTGCACAATAAGAACCAAAGGAGATAATTCAATTTTGAAGATACATCACCTTCTGGTTCCTTGAGACACAGAAAAAAAAACTGAAAAGAACAACTATAGCTCAATCATGGGAGATGAAAAATATGCTAAATAAAACATACCAATACTCCTTTTCTAACATTTCCAAGAGGACCCCGATGCTTTGCATAGGCTGTAAACAACATAATGAACTGAATGAGTATGATATTACTTGGAATTGGGGAAGTAGGTGGAGGGTGATAAGGGAAGGGGGAAAACCTAAATGAATTATAGGAAGAAGTAGAAATAAACTTAATTACATTGACATTTGATCCTCATCCAATATCTTGACCCAAGAGATATTAAACTAACCCAGAACAGAATACAGAATCTAAATTGCGCAATAAACAATTATCATAAGACTTGAGTGCACTTTGCTAAAACAAACCATCATAGTTCATACCCTAGATGGTGGATGCATATAAATTAAACTAAAATATTTTCTACATTTTTATATGGATGGAATTAAAACTTAGCTTTCAGGTTTGCAATTGCACGGCCAGACACAAATTGATCACAAAAAATCATTGAATTTACTTTCTAGAGTAGACTTTCTAGATTCTATACTTGTGCCCAAGGTATCTGATCTAGGGAATTTGGGAGGACAACAGACCACTTTCTTATGACCCAATTGCCTGAAACTAAGGAATTGTAGAAGACAAGAAAGAGCAAGAAAAAGAAATGAAGTAGAATTATCTCAAGTGAAACAAGCATACTCAGAAAAGCACGGTGCATAAAGCCAGTTCCACGTGTGTCACTGCTGAATACACTCCTATATCCAACCAAGCCCCTGAAGCATACAGCAGAAGGCAACCGATTAATGAAAAGCCAAATAAATACAACTAGAAAACTAATATTACTGTAGATGGTGGATATAATTTCAAATTTTCAAGCAAGAAAAAATTTGATAACAATGCGACTTATATTCCAATGTCCTAAATCAAAGTTTTCAGATGCAAGCAATTTTAACTTTTACCGTGAAGGTAAGTTTAATCTAATTAACATAAAACTGGTCAACTACACAAGAACTTTAACAGACAATGACAACATTTGTAATGACTGAGCAAAACATACATTTTCAAATTGGTATATAGGTATGCCTACTAATTCTGCAGCAGGATTATACCATCAAGATCATAAAAGATTGCATTGAGGTAGTCCTAGCAGAAAGAAGAGTTGCCTCCAGGTGTAGGAAATAGGATTCTGAGGTGGTTGGAATTAGGGAGCTTTTTCCTTTTCTTTTCAGCATGAAACTGGAAATCTCATCGAAGTACATGATATATGGCTCCCAACACTTCTACTGACAAATGGATCACATTGATCACAAACCTAAAGTGATGAAATCTAAATGCAGAAGCGATTATTTTCCTTGTGATGTATGGTTTGATAGACAACCTAACAACTATCCAAGAATGTCTCATCAAAGACACATTTAGTGCAAAAGACTGTTATTGCTCACATTTGCACAAGCAAACAATTTTTATCCCACCTAAAAGTCAAGACACAGCTCAACATAGAAAACTAATGCACGGAAGAGCTTGATTATGAATGGCATAATGAATCAATTATATACAATATTAACAGCATAAAAGAAGAATATAAATAAAACAGTCCAGTGACAAATGACAAGTTTCAAAAATCAGGAAAAAGAAAGGTTCATGGAAATTTGAGGTTGAACAAGTAATATTCCACAAATGAACCTGCATGATATATAATACGCATATAGTTGTGCAAGCACAATTGGAATTACAGTGAAAGCTATGCTCTTACCTTGACGGACAAGTCAAAGACAATCTAGTCCTTCCAACATGACCAGGTACAGGACCCATATCCACAACTTCAGCTCGTCTGTGAGATAAGGCCTCCATAATTAATCCCACGTGCTCTTCATTTACCTGAAATAATGCATAAATTTCATACTTCTTATAAGAAAAAAACAGTATTTATTATCTAGTAATCTGTACCTCCATGGTCACTTCTTCAACTGGTTCAAGCTTCTGACCGTTCTCTGTTTTATACCTGATTAAACATAGGCACATTGTTCAAATCAAAAAAGCACACATAGGAAAATAACAAGAGACAGAATGCTTCTGTTAGAATTTTTCCACATTCAATGGCCATGTCTTGAGCCTTAAACTTGCAACCACTTCGGATGGTTGCAAACCCAAGACATATAATCACACATTGTCATTTGTAAATAATAACAAACATCTGAAGCCAAGGGATAGATAAATTACAAAAACAGAGGAAATTGTCCAATAAATAGTCTAATCCCCCATTTGGCATTGCTTAAGAAAAAAGCTTATAGCTGTGCACATAATCCAATGCACCAAAAAGCATATTATTGAAAAAGCTACATTTCTTAGCTTTTTGAATAATCTACTTTTTAATGCTTGGATTATGTGCATATGAAGAAAAAGCCATGACAAACAGTTTTTGACTTTTTGTAAAAGCTAACTTTTAAATGTCTTGGATTATGTGCATAGGAGAATAAAATAAGCAATCCAAACACCCACTAAGACAACATGCAGAAGGAAGATTGCAACAGGATACACAATCAATAAATTGGCCACTATACAAATTCATGGAACTGTATGCAAAATTAGGGAAAAAGAAAGCTACCCTTCCCTGGGATTATTTGGTATTATGAACACCCCAAATTATGTGTTCCAAAATAGAATTATATAAATTCCAACAAGTTTTGTTCCATGAACAAAACTCAGAATCAAATGCTTAACTTTTATCAACTGACAATAAATCAAATTGGAAATTAAAGAAATTTTAAAAAATATATTTTTTGATGAAAAAAATTAACAAATATCTTGTTTGCCCAAGAATCCCAAAAAAGCTTACATGACTTTAGGTGGGGAGACAGACAACTCAAATCCTTCACGCCTCATATTCTCAATCAAAATACCTGAATCATAGTGTCAAACTATTTCAGCAGATGTGAAAGTTCAATAATGCCATGAAGAAACCATAGGTGCAGCAGTTCAAAAGCAAGAGTTGTAGGAGGAGAAGAAATGTATACAACTATAAATATATGCTTTACATGTAGCAAACCATAGGAAACATGGAGTAACGTTTAGAGGAACTAACCGAGTTGAAGTTCTCCTCTTCCTTGAACCTCATATGATTCAGACAAGCCAGGGATCACATTTATGGCAAGGTTAGTTTCAGCTTCAGCTGCTAACCGATCACCAATTTTTCCTCCAGTCAACTACAAATATACCCAAAGAACACAATTACATGATATACAATTTTCAAAAATGAGGAACCACACAGGAGAGTAACTTCAACTGCAGGAAAAAGAGAAACAATGCCAATAGTTGTATGTACATCTACATCCCTCCCAGGAAAAGAAACAAATCCACATCCTGTTATGGACTAAACAGATGTAAGAGAACTGTTGGAGACAATAAGTTACGGTAAAGGAAAATCCAGCAGGGAAATAGAAACATCCAAGGGGAATATGTTAACAGTAGTTTTGGGCATCAGCATCCCTGCATTGTAGAAGTGGCTGTTCTCAACATTTTAACCTATGTGGCAGCAAGTACAAGGATACTTTTAAGACCATTAAGAATTCAAAAATTGGGAAGCTGAAAACACCCCTGCTAGCTTCTAGTAAAATCATCCCAACTTATTTAGCCAAATGGAAAGAGTATATTTTCAGCAAGGATCCTTATTTCCCTCTCCTTAGATTTTGTTCTACTTAGATACTCGTAAAGAATTATGATGGCTCTAGCTTTTTAGTTCCCTTACAACCAGAAAGGATCCATTAGACTTGGCCAGCTAGATTCACTGTTTTTTTTTTCATGTTTTCCAACTTCTAACTAAAAATACAACCTTATCAACAAATGAACAGTCTCTAACTACTCACAACCTGAGAACCACTTCATGCACATTATTAGTAGGCATAACGGGCAACAAATGAGTGCATCCAACAGCAAAAAAATACAACAAATTGTTGTAGCATATACATTCTCATGTGCATAAACACACAAAAACATACATGTACATAATATTCATGAAGGAACAACAGAGAGATTCAAGACTTACATGAGTACCATCTCGGCCAGCTAATGGAGAATCATTGACACCAAAGGTCATTGAAATGGTTGGAGGGTCCAACTCAACAGTTGGTAATGTATTCATAACCTAGAAAATACAATCATAATCAAGTTCAGATCAAAACCGAACGACTTTGAGATATCAACCAACACACTGTTAAAATATCAATAGTCACCATGAACATGTAATGGACAGATCCCAAGCCAATCATGTCTTGTAATGAGAGTTAAGGAAAAAAAATAATGTATGCCAATGCAAAATGCATCCACTAAAATTGCAAATCCTACTGCAACAGAACCCATAGAGATCAAAGCCACAACCAAAAAAAAAATGTGATGCACAAGATAGACACTCCATTTAATACACATTGTATTGGCAGAAGATGAGGTGCAGTGCTAAATGCTATACTTCACTTGAATCAAAGCACTATCACTGAAGAGATTTAGCTTTAGATCCATCCTGATATTGGACTAACTTGGCATCTAAAACCCCTAACATACAAGACCAACTTCAGATCTAATCCAGCACAGAAAACTCAAACTACTAGAGTAAAATCTCTATATAGTCATATTATTGGGTTTATTACTACAAAGATATTATAATTTAATAGAGTTTTATTTATAACTAGCTAGTCTAAGTTGGGATCAAAATTTTTTATTTTTATAGACTTTATTCCTATATAGAGGTTACAACTATAGGTCATCAAATATTGTAATCCAGTATAAAAAAATATATCTGAAATGCAGAAGAATTTATTCATAACACTTGCATATTATGCCCATTTTCAATAACCAGCAGTTCATCAGGAATATGCATAGTGGCAAGAAAGCAACAGCAGCAATGCATGTGAAGCTGCACATGCAATATGGGTATATTACAAAGCATTCACCAGCCATAGACATGTACTGTTTTTCTGACCAAAGGACTCATAAAGTTGCTTCTATCGCAATATTCCTAGCCTGGATGAAAACCTAGGAAATGATTCCAACCTTGTCATAGCCAAGTTCTTATGTATGATATGAGAAAGAGAAGTACGTAAGAATAATCTGGTAACTAGGTATAGAATCAAATGGATGATAGATAAATACATACCAAGTTTATTAAGTCATTTTTCCAAGGAAGAAAAGTGTTACATATTAAACTAAAAACATTCTATTGACTCTCTTACCTCTGTGTTTGTTACAGAATGGCCTATTGATGGACTTGCCATCCCAGCCATTGATACTATATCACCAGCTCCTGCACTATCTATGAGAACCATGCTTGTGCCCTTCTTTTTCATTAGCTTCAGAACCTACAAGGTATATGATGAATGAATTTCCACTTCTTATAGAAGGTTAGGGCAAATTTAGTTAATAGTAAAGGGTAATTCTCAGAATAAAATTTTAAAGTTAAGCATTCAATTTGAGACACTGAGTTTGTGACCTACAGTGCAAGTATTCAGATTTCAGAGTAATGCTTTGGGCATTATAGATGAGCTAGGCTATGTGGCTATTGCTGAATAGCATATTATCAAAACTAACAAATGAAAAATCATGGTATAAATTTGGGAAAAATGCTAATCATTGGCCACAAATCCCAGAAAGAATGATTTTCAAAAGATGTTTATGCATAAAACAAAAATGATATAGAAGTAAGAACTTAAGGCAATATTAGAAACATGGAAGGAAAAAAGTAAATTTTATTTAATTTTTGGAAAAACTTGTTAATAAGTGTTGAAGTCTTTGCTGAGGTCACAAGAATTAGATGGAATTCAAGACATTGATTTAACATCATTTCAACTTAAGATATTAACCTTTCCTTCTTCAATTTTCTCAACACCGGAATCTGTAGCACGTAGTCCATGTATTTTGTCCCCAACACTAATGACTCCAGCGGCAACACGTCCAGTTAAGATCCGACCAAGATAAAAGTCTCGCTCCATCATGGAAACCTAAAAAGTTAATAATCAGTCCCTTCTGAAATTTAACAAAAAAACATAGAACAAAAGGAAGGAAAGTGGGAGAGAGAGGAGAAAAGGCACAATGATAACAGATATGCATGCAAATGCAATATCACAATAACAAAAGTCAAATATTTGAGCTATTTAGTTTAAATACTCAACCACGAGCAAATTGGAAGAAAATATTCTAAGTACGGTTTGTAAATATCTTACTCCCAGTATGAGCAAGAAAATTCAACCATGCATTTTGTGTGCAGATATCTTTAATTATGAAAGTCGTAATGCAGGTTTTTCAAAGACTTGATTCCTAATGATCCTAGCTCACTTTCTCAAAGAAAAGAAATCCCAGCTGACAGTGCTAGTTTAGATATGTTAAGTAAGTCTAGAAGCGTGATATGATAATACGCTTATCTATCTATTCCTTCTTTACGCATATGCATTTTCTTACAGCTTTCAACTATTACACCAAACTATCATCGTGTCAATCACCAAGTCAGAGAAGATTAATCATACAAATCTAGCTGCCAAATCTTCAAATCCCAGATTTTCCAAATTGTGCCGTTTGACACTGGCTCAACAAACCAACCCAATTTCACTGAGTTGAAGATTATCTGTATCAGATTTTTATGAGGGCCTCTTCTATACACTTTCAGGGACTAAACTATTTATGATAATTCTTTTTGGTGAATGAATACATTAGTACTGCTTCCCCATATTTCTAGATGCAGAACCCCATATGATTTTTCTCCTACATTTAATACAAAATATACCAGCACAATCTAGTAACTTTTTCAAGCTTTTATAGCATAGAATATCATTCATAAAGATCTTATTAAACAAGTTTGAATAAAAAGATGATAAACAGAGGACCAAAATATACTATGGATATAGATGTACAGATATAGAAAACACATATATGACCAAGCCTATGTGCCTACCCATTCTACTGAAACCAACTGTTTCTGAACACCTACCAGCATCTGAAAAGGTGCATCAAGGCTTGCTTTTGGTGATGGAACATGTCTTACTATGGTATCAAGCAACTGTGACATATTTTTTTCATCCGAAGGAGGATCTTTAGTGTAGGTGGAGGATGCCCACCCTTCTTTAGCAGAAGCATAAAGAACGGGAAAATCAAGCTGCTCCTCTAAAAAAGCATAAGATACAGTTATTGAAATCTGACTTCTATATAGCTCATCAATAAAGCAGATAAGAGTCTGATGAGGATGTGAAATCAAGAAGGTTTCAATTTCCTATAGTTCTTTCACCTGTGGCACCAAGATTAGCAAATAGATCAAAAACAAGGCTCTCGACTTCATTACACCTCTCCTCAGACACTGCATGAAAGATGAAGAAAAACATGAGGACCATTCTAATGACTATATTAGTCATGTCACAAAATTTTTATCAAAATGCAATTGACAAGGAAGTCATACAAAAACAAATTCACTCACTTGGCCAGAAGTCAAAGATAAATAATTTCACTCAATTGGCTCATATTCATTAATCGTCTTAATTCAGTTTCCTACCCGTAACCATAATGTTTTTCAAATAAAAATTGACAAATAATGTCACCAAATCCAAATGACCAATAACCAACAATAGTGCAGATGTGAAGTTGTATGAAAATGCACAAAGTAGTCCTAGTAGAGAACAACATGCCAAAGAAATATTATGCCAACAAAAAAGATTGATAGAGTATGACAAAGACAAACAGACATTGCAAATGAAATTTAGAGAAGGGTGTATGGAGAAAAATCAACTCCATCACCATAAATGACAATAGCATGACACTTCAATTTTGTTTTCCTAACTCTGGGATCAATATTATTCCTCCTACCATAAGAGCATGTAATTACATTGTAATCCACACTACACATTACCGAGTACAAAAAAGTAAGACTGGGTGATAAAATCATACCTGCAGGCCTGTCTACTTTGTTTAAGAGTAAAATAGGGCGCAGCCCATACTTCAATGCTTTAGCAAGAACAAATTTTGTCTGTGCAAGAGGGCCCTCACCAGCATCTACAACTAAAATTGCTCCTTCAACCATCCCAACAACTCGTTCAACCTATGATAATCAAAATCAAAATTGTTCAAAATATCAACATTAAAAATCCTATACTGATTCGCAAAGTAGCATACTAATTTCCACATCGAGCAAACCTACCTCGGACTTGAAACTAATGCAAAATAGCTACCTCATGTATAATTATATAGCCATATGTATAATTGGATATAAATTAACTATAATAAAACTGGGTATGCATACTTCACCACCAAAATCAGCATGTCCAGGTGTATCAACCATGTTTAGTTCATTCTCCTTCCATGAAATTGATGTCACCTGCATACATTTAAATAACCACAACATAGAGTTACTAATAATAATAACATTATTAATTACTTAATCACATGGAAATATTTAATTAAATAAATGAATAAAAATGGTTGCTCTTATAAGAAAACTAGGGATTTGAAAAAAAAAAAAAAGAAGAAGAAGAAGACCTTAGAAGCAATAGTAATGCCACGTTCACGTTCAAGGCTAATAGAATCCATGGCACGTTCATGAGGTATGTCAGCTCCACACTGCCTTAATAAACGGTCCATAAGCGTTGTTTTGCCGTGATCTACATGAGCTATTACGGCGACGTTTCGTAACCTGCCAGGGTCTAATGAGGGATTTGGTGCCGATGACGACGTGGCGGCTGCAGAGGCAGAAGAAAAGGCGCGCGTGATGCCGGTGGCGCGTAAGAGAAAAGAAGAAGAAGAGGAAGAGGAGGAGAAGGATCTCCTTGTAGTTGAGGAATAGAGAGAACGAAGTAAAAGACCCACCATTTCTGTCTCTAAGAAATGGCACTCACTGTTACAGATGGAACAGCTCCTTCTTCTTCTGCTCTCCTTGAGGTTTTAAGTTTCGAGACTTTTTCTTTTTACATGTGATAAAGGGTTTAAGGATTTTTTTTTTAACCTACATTTATAGTTTTAAGTAAATGAACTTTTTTCACTATATTGTATAAATTTTTTTATCTATCTATGTATCTATGTATTATATAATAGCAAATAAATCATAATTGTTAGCTCAATTTTAATTCAACGACTTATGTGATAATTGTAAATTAATTATCACTATTATTTCTCTTAATTAAAGAAATTAGCACTCTTCTATATATTTAATTATTATATGCATATTTATTATTTTATATATTTTTTCAATAGTTGTATTTTTTTAACTTTAAGTTTATTTCCACCATTCTATTTATGATATATCTTATAACTATGATGTATATAATTTTAAACTTTTAATTAAAAATAAAATTTATTTTTTTGCTACTTTATTTGTGATTAATTTTTATTTCTTAATAATTCTATTTATGACAATTGATCTTCCAAAAAAATTTATAATCCAATTCATCTACTTATTTAAATAATTTTTTTAGAAAAATAAATACATACATATGTAGCATATACTAATTTAGTATTATTTTATATTATAGTTAAAATATTATTTTATTTGTATATAGTTTAATAAAATAATATTATTAATGAAACCGAGATATGTATAGAATATATGAAAAGATGAAAAAATCGTAAAATTGATTAACATAAAAAATTAAAAATTTATCAATTGATGAATTATAAGTTACTTTAAATTTTAAAAGCAATATAATGTACAGAGTACATAATCAATTTTATTCTTTTTAATCGTTCTCTCTGTTTTTCAAATAAACTTTGATTTCATTTATTATAGTGAACACTAAGTAATATAAAATTAAAAAAAAAGTAGAAATTATAGAACATATGAATATTGTATAAATATTTAATTTATAAAAAATGAAAAATATTTAGATAATTTTAAAATTTTAAAAATTACAATACTCAACTTTTTTTATATGAATTACAATACTCAATTTTATCTTTCATAAAAAATACTAAAATTTCAATTAATATTAAACAAGTATACATGAAATTTAATTTCTTCACAAGATGCAACTAATATTTTTTTTTTAGCTTGGGTTGAAAGGGCTATGATACCATGGAGCCAATAACTATAAAAAAAAAACTTTATCTTTCATAAAAAAAATACTAAAATTTCAATAAATATTAAACAAGATAATTATAGAACATATGAATATTTGTAAAAATAGTTAATTTATAAAAAAATGGAAAATATTTTGATAATCTTAAGATTTTAAAAATTACAACATTCAACTTTATTTTTCATAAAAAATACTAAAAATTCAATAAATATTAAAAATTCAATAATTATTAAACAAGTATATATGAAATTTAACTTATTTAAAAAATGCAACTAATATTTTTAGTTGTAATTCAAAAATAATTTTTTTAGATAATATATTTAATATTAATTATTTATATATAAATGATTGTTGACTTATATATATTATGTTAATTAATAACTACGTGAATTTTCAAAATTTTTTATAACAGTTAAATTTTTCCTCGCGTTGCGCGGGCTACCAACTAGTACATATATAATAGCAAAGAAGTATATATTGTAAGTGAAATTTCATATCAATTGCTTATATGGCAATATTCCAAACTATTTAGTATTATTTTCTCTCTTATTAAATACATTAATACTCTTATATAATTAAATGTACTTATTATTTATTTATCATAATCTTCTATCCAATTTATCTAATTATTAATTGATTTTATTTATTATTTATCTCATGTATAATAATGTATGCACAATTTACTAATCTTACATTTTAAAATTTCTCTTAACAAATAAATC
>CANYLF013404178.1:0-12302 GCA_948193215.1 Bocquillonia castaneifolia
AATTATGGATTTCCCTACAATTATATATCACGAGAGAATTAGAGTTCCTCATCTTTGAAATGGAGAATAGCTTCCTTCTAACCCATGCATCCAAAAAAGAAAATGCTTCCTTCTAAAATTTAAACTAAGTTAATAAACATAAAAACTAGAATTATTACGAAGAGTACTTTATTTTTGGATGGGCGGACAATTTTATATATCTCCAACTTGATATGATCTTCAAATAACACCCTACTTTTAAAAGTACTTCATATGGATTATTAAGCTTTTTAACATGTTTCAAATATATTTATGTGTCAGAAATGAAATGACACACTTATATAGCACATTTTAGGACAATTAACAGCCAACTCAACAACCTATTATATTATTCTACAAAATTCATACTATTATGTATTCTAAATTTTAGTAAAATTTTTCAATCTATCTTGACTGTTAATGCAAATTTCAAATGAATCATAACATTTGGTGAGTTGGTAACTGATAATCGGGTTTTATACTAATCAAATTAATGAGTTTTTAATGCAATTCTCCATTATTTTGAGTTTAATTAGCACTTATTTTGTTATATTTTTATAATTTGCAGTTCTACGGTCGAATAGGATCAAACCAGAGCGAATTTTGAGTCCGGACGAGGGAGAAATCGCAAAGTCAAACTTTCAGCCGGACCTGTTGACAAGATCCGGGGGAATCTGACCGGACCTGGGAGCAGAAGGTGGTTTTTGGGCAGCAAGGGGAGCATTTGGCTAGACCTGCGTTGGTCTGGCATGTTTCTGACAGCTTTCGGTTCATTTTTGGGTCGATTCGGGCGGTTCTTGGGTGATTTTTATGTGGTTTAGTTTGATTTTAAATGGTTTTAGGGTATTTTTAGGTCAAGGAAAGTGTTATACTATAAATACTAATTATTTTTAGTTGTTAGCTAACCTTTTGGCTTTATTTCAGATTATTTTTCTTAGTTTTAGAATTTATTTTTCTCTTAGAATTTTCTTAGTTCAAGGGTGAATTAAGTTGATTTCTCATTAGTTTGTGAAGAATTGAAGCTTGTTTCCACCAAATTGAGACTAAGTTGATTCTACTTTAATCTATTTCATTATTTTCATTATGTTTATGGTTCGTTTATTGCTTTTAATTGTTTGTTTGTCGATTTTTACTATGATTATGAACTAAATCCCCTACTAGAGTGATGGATGTAATCTAGTAGGGGAGTAGTTCGATTAAAGATGTTTGAATCTCTATGTTAATATAGTTTTTAATTGTTTCTTCATTCAATTCAATTTTTAAGTGCTTGATTAACATATATCTTGATTGGCCACCTAGATCTATTTTTGTTAGGGTTTATAGTTGAATCGATGGATTGTTGTAACCCGGAATTGAAAATTGAGCTTGTTTAGACATTAATACGGACACGGCAATTAACCTAAACTTGAATTAAAGATTTGCTTAATGGATTTGATTGTTAATCCATGAGCATCGATAGATTAGCATAATTGATTAATTCAAATATGTTTTTCTACCTCGACGGAGGATTAAAATATTTTCGGAAGGTCTTGCTTGAATGAATTTACATTGTTACTTGAATTGCTCCCTCTAGATAAAATCCAGAACTCTAGTGCTTGTTTTATTGGTTGTTTCTTAATTTTAATTATTTTTGGTATTGCGTTTAATTATTTGTTTTTGCTATCTTTGTTTGAATTAGTTTAGAATAATTTCAAAATCAACTCAAGGGTTTTCATTTTACTTTCTTGTCAATTGTGCCTTTAATCAAAAGATTTCAACGATTGTCCCTGTGGATTCGACCTCGTACTCCGAGTATATACTATAGCTATTTCGTACACTTGCGGGAGTGTCAACTACCTTAGGAGATAGGCTTGATGGTCGGATGGAACGCCTTGAGTAGAGACATACTAAATATTTAGAGGTACCACAGCATCACCGATGAGATAATTTGGCCACCTCCACACCTGTCACCACCGTTTGTTGATCCTTCCGGCTTTTCTAGTCTTGAGACAGTTATTACCAAGAAGTCGACTCATCTGGAATTTGGTTCTACCGATACTCCTCTCGTTAGAGTTGTTACCTCACAGCCTCCTCATGCGAAGGAAGAGCCTTGAGATGTTCACTATGTTTTACATGAATCTTTTTCACCTAAATTGCATGTTTTTACTGCGTTTTTATACTTTAGCACATTTTCATGACCTTTTTGGGGTTTAATTAGTTGTTCACCCTGTGTTTGATACATTTTTATGTTTATTTCTCCTTTTTTATATTGACAAAGGGGGAGAAATATGTTTATGGATGTTTATGATGCTTGCATATGCTTATATATATATGGTATTTGTGTGTTTTGGCTTTATTTAGCCTTGTTCTTGTTTATAAGTAATTGGTTGTGGCTCTGTATGCTGTTATATGCTTTTAACAGGTTTTGTTTATCTTGTTTAACAAACAAAAATCTATCAAAATTTTTACAAAATCATGTGTGCTTTGATTGAGGGGGAGTTTGAGCATTTTGCCTCAAATTCTTACAAAAATTGACTTAGGATTTGTCAACATCAAAAAGGGGGAGATTGTTGGCCTATTTGGGTATTTAACTCCTATTTTGATGTTGATTATTATCTTAAGTTAAAACATTTAACATTTGATTTGTTTAAGTTTGATTTTCAGCATGTTTAGCACATTTCAGCCTGCAATGACCGTTGTGGTCACCAGCAACGACCGTTACACTTGCAATGATCATTGTACATGGTTACAACGGGTCATTACATAATGGTTCAAATTTACCAAAAGTTCTAGTAAGATGAACGAGCCAACGCCTTTTGCAACGAGCTATACAATGAACCATTGTGCTTCTTCACAATGGTCGTTGCACTCTACAATGAGCTCGTGGGCATTCAAGCAAGCCTCTAGCCACAATGAGTCATTGCAATTAACAACGATCGTTGCATCCTATCAACAACGATCATTGTGATTCACAACGATAGTTGCAGATCATGTCAGCTGTATTTAATGCTCATTTTTAAAAGTTGAAAAAGTGGGTAAACAACTATTTTTTGCATTTAATGAAGCCACAACAGTCTGAAATTCATCTAGGGATATAAAAGCACAAGTCTAACTCATTGAAGAAGTACTCAACAACTTTCTAATCATTAATTATTGTGAATCCTTAGAATTGAGTTAGAAACCCTAAATTTCATTTATTACACTTTTATTGTTGATTGTAGAGCTTTAATTAATCAATTGATTTCCTTGTAAAGTTAGCTTGAGTTGAGTGAGGTTTAGGAATCATTATTGTGAAAGGTTTTAGTATTATCCTAAGATCAAAATACTTGGGTTCAAGGGTTTCTAGTGAGAGAAACACTTGGGTAGGTTTAAGTGGGTTAGCCATCGATAAAACCACTTGTAAGGTTTAGAGTGAGCCAGAAAACTCTTGTAATTAAATTGATTGATAGTGGAATACCCAATTGGATATTTGGGAGTTGAGTAGGGATTGGATTGAATCCTAAACCACTATAAATTTTGGTGTTATGGTTGCTTTTATCTTTCAAGTTTTATTCTTCCATTAGAGTTTAATTTTTTTAATTACCAACCAATTCAAATCCCCCCTCTTGGTGTCAAAGGATTTCAAAGGCATTCCAAAAATGTTGAAAGTACATGTTTTCGTTGTGGTATGACTAGACACTGGCCTCGTACTTATTGTACTACCAAGCATCTTGTTGAACTTTATCAAGCATCATTTAAAGAGAAGGGAAAATATTGAAAGCAATTATATTTTTCTTAGTGGTGATCCTATTAATATCACAAATTTGGACGTGGTTGATTTCTTTGAACCAGTTGAAAACTAAAATTAATGCGTAGTTTAATTTGTGAGATAGTTTTATTTTATTTTTGGTATGGAAGTTTTTTTATGTGAGTTTTTTACTTTAAAATTTAATGTTACTGTGTTTAATGTCAGCATTTTATTTTAATTAATATGGAAGTTTTTCTCTCTCTCTTCATTTAATGCATTCTTAATTTTATGCTATTACTATTTCTAATTATATATTTTTTTTCTTTCTTCATATAAAGAAAGACAAAACACATTTCAAGGTCCCTGTACTTTGATTTTTTTTCACATTGAGTCCTTGTACTTTTATTTTACAAGATTGAGTCCCAGTGCTTTTACTTTTTTGACATTTAGTTTCTATGTCATAGTCGTATTTAAAAAAAAAATTAACATGCATTAACATATCATTAATCATGTCATTTTACATCATAATTATGTGTGATTCATTGCATAGAATCATGTGGTAGAAGAGTATTATGTGTAGTAAAGTTTATGGAAGTTAGATAAGGGTAAGGACCTATTTGCAAGGATAGTTAAATGAGTTATTTGTGGTATAAGTTTTAGTGAATGATTATTTTGTTGGTAGAATTTTAATGGAGGGTTGATGGAGGTTGATGTGTACGTGTGTGTGTGTGTGTGTGTAATAAAAATAAAAAAAAAAGTTAGTGGAGGATTTCCACTAACTTACCCATTGTTGTCTTCCCTTCTTCTTATCTTCTTTAGTTTTTCTTTCTTTCTTGTATTTCCTTCTTCTCTTCCTTCTCCCTTTTCTTTCAAACACCATTAACAACTACATCTTTAATACTTTTGATAGAGAAGAAAATTTAGGTTTTGAAGAAGGTTTTATTATTGGAAGATTTAATTGAAGGTTTAGAGCTTGATTGAGGTATGTATTTCCCTTTGTAATATTTAATTAAATTAGGATTCATGTACAATTTGGGAAAAATCTGATTTTAAGTTGTAATCATGTTAATAAAAGTTGATTAAGTATGAATCATGTATTAATTTGTAGAAATAATATTATGTTGAGGTTAATTACATGAATTTCTTCAAAGTACATATTGTTATTTTTATACTTTGTAGAATAGCCTCAGTATTTTGATAATAACTTGAGTTATACAAGTCCAAATTGGACAAAATTGGTGGCCATAGAAACTTTAGGAGGTTCTCTACAATCCTGTAAAATTTCAGAAGAAAAATTAATACATTTGGTTAGGTTTTGAAGGTCAAACTTTGGACTACTTTGTTTATACAAGATTAGGAGTAACTGTATTAGAAAAATTATAACTTTATTTGCACAGATGATTTTGAGGTGATTCTTATTGCTACGGTTTCTAATTTGATGGAGGTATAACCCTATAAAATATCAGAATTTTTTCAAGTATATATAATTTCTGGTTAATTTTTAAAGTCTGTACATAAAGCTGTCTAAATGTACATACATGTTGTCATGCATCATACATCATATTAAATCATGTATAGATGTTCATTTGGTGAATTTTTATGTTGTAGATAGATTAATGATTAGTAAATATATGTATGTTTGTTTATTGAATTCTACTTTGAATTGATTCTGTAAATAGGTGAATCCAAATGCAAGGAGGTTATAAGAAAAGATCATTAGGACTAATTTGTTGTGCTAAATTTTTAGTAAGCATTTAATATATTAAAGTTTGTGTATGTGGAATCAAAATTACTATTTTTGCTTATTTGTTATGTTCTTAGTGAGTTGGGTTGATGTTGATAATTGATAATTTATTTGATTGAATTGAGAATTATGAATTGAAGTGAAAATTTGTTGAATTGTGCATTTGTGATTTTAATGGTTGTATTGAAAATTATGAATTGATGTGAAAATTGGTTGAATTGTGAATTTGTGATTTTGATGGAGTTTTGACTGATTGTGAATTAGTGAATTGATTGTGAAATGTGGTGGTATGAATTGATTGTGAATGTGATTGAGAAAGGATGATCCGTGAGTTATAATTCGTGTGTGATCGGGAAAGCTGAGCCAGGAGGATAGCTACCCGTGTATGTGAGATGGCGAGATTGAGCCGGGTGGATAGTCTCGTCAGGTGGCCAGCGAAATGTGATTTAAGTGAGGAAATGTGAGGTTGAGACATCAAACTTTATTTGATAAGATTTAATGTGATTTGGATTGGGTTTATTTGATGGAGATGTTGATTTATTTGGAATTGAGATTGATTGTATTTTAATGGTATAGTACTTGTAACATATATATATGTGTGTGTGTATGTGTGTGTGTGTGTGTGTGAGTGTGTGTGTGTGTGGGTGATTTTTGCTGATATACTATTGTTTAGTAAATTAAATGCTTATTGAGTAGCCAGCTCACCCCTTGGCATTATTTTTTAGGTTGTAGATAGCTCTTGTAGAATTTAAGAAGTCCACGTGCATTTTGCTGTAGAAGTTTTAAAGTTGGCCAATGAATCGATCATAAGCATATATCATGCATTTTGGTTTAGATGTTATAAAAATATTGATAGTTCTTGAGTTGGCATATTTATATTGTTTAAGTTGAATGATGATATGTAATAAGTTAATGTTGGGTTTCAATTTGCCTTATGGATTGTATTTGGGTGCTTAACTTAGCTAAGTTAGAACTTAATTTGATTATATGTATGTTTAGTTTATGCATATTTTTTTTTATATATAGAATTTAAGTAGTAATCTAGCTATGAGAATATGAATTTATGTTAGTAGTTTAAATAATGAGAAGTTAAAGTTAAAGCACTCCTTAAATCATTTACCACGCTGTCTCAAATTTTAGGATTGTTTTACCTCAATTTTTTATGGAACTTGAAGCTAGTTAAATAGAAGTATTTTCTCTAATTTTTGGACCATTAGATACCTCAATAAGTTCCCTAAAAACCCTATAAAATTCAGGTCAAAACTATTTCATTTGGGCAGTGAAAAAACCCAATATTTCAGACGTGTATTTTAACTCTGATTTTTACAAGGTTGCTGCCCTAATAGTAACTTTTTTGTATTTGACCTCTATAGTTTTTCTAAATTTATTTTTAAGGTCTATTTAAGTATATTATTGGGGAATATAAAGTTAGATTGAAGTAAAAAAACATAAACTGACCAAAATAATTCAAAAACTATACTTTAAGAATTTTTTTTGTCATATTAAATATGTGAATCGACTTTAAATAGTTCAAAAATAATTATAATATTATTTTCAAGTTAATTACGTGATATAATATGTATGTGGATATTATGATTTTCGGCGTGACATTCTATACTTTTTTTTTTGACATTTAGTCTCTATAACTAACGGAGCGGTTATAGAAGGACTAAATGTCAAAAAAAAATACAAGGACTTAATGTACAAAAAAAATAAAAGTATAAGGACTCGATGTAAACAAGAGTGCAAAGACACAAAAATATATTTTACAAGATGATTATACAAAATAATAAATAAAGTTTTTAAAAGTAAATTTTTTTCAATTTTACTTTGCATAATTTAAAGCATAAAAATTAATAAATTTTATATAATTTTATAAAATTTATTATATTTTCTTTTTTCAAGTTGTCATTAGCATATTTATTAAAAAATATAAAAATAGATATGAAACATTTTTTATATAAATATGTATTTAGAGATTTTTTTTTTTTTAGGTATTACCTACAGTGTATTTCAAACTCTTTGAACTTAGACTCCACTACAAGGGAGCTCACACTCAGTTGTGACCCATTTGCGCCCCGTGTCCTCTCCCAGCAAAGGTAAGACTCAAACTCAAAATCATTCCTTGAAACTAGAAAGATTGTGTCATTTGTAGCAACCTTTGTTGGTTGTATTTAAAGATGGAAAATGCATCTCTAATTTTTAAATTATAAAATACTTTTAAAATGTACATGCATATTAAAATTATTTACTTATAACCACTTGATTTTAATAAATTTTATCATATTAATAAATTTAAATTATTATATAGATAAAAAATTATAATGACCTAATAAACAAGTAGTAGTTTTTTGAATAAAAAAATGGCTAGTAGATTTTTTTGAATAAAAAAAATATCTAGTAGTTTTCTTTGAATAAAAAAACAACTAGTAATTATTTTTATTTTATAAAAATACTATAAAATAATTAAATTATTTTGGATGCAATTCATATGAAAAACAATTAAGTTAAGTTTATTTTATTTTATAAAACAACTATAAAATTAAAAAGAATATAAGTTAAAAAAAGAATATTTAAAGAGAATATTCTTTATAGTATAAAAAAGAGAGTATACTGTTGGAGTAAAAATACTGTACCAACTCTATTTTAATGTAAAGTTAACACCAAAATTGTGTTAACTGTTGAAGGTGCCCTAAATACATATTTACATAAAAAAATATTTTATATTTATTTCTATAATTTTTTTTAATAAATATGCTAATGACAACTCAAAAAAAAAAAGAAAATATAATAAATTTTATAAAATTATATAAAATGTATTAATTTTTTACGCTTTGAATTGTGCGATGTAAAATTAAAAAAATTTACTTTTAAAAACTTTACTTATTATTTAGGATTATCTTCTTGCAAAAATGTATTTTTGTGTCTTTGTACTTTTGTTACATTGAGTCCTTATATTTTCATTTTTTTATATTAAGTCCCTGTACTTTTATTTTTCTTTTTTTGACATTTAGTCCTTTTGCAACTAAGTTACAGGGATTAAATGTAAAAAAAATAAAAGTACAGGGACTAAATGTTAAAAAAATAAACGTACAGGGACTCAATCTTGCAAAATAAAAGTACAAGGACTCAATAAGAAAAAAAGTACAGGGACCTTGATATGTGTTTTTCCTATAAAGAAATGAATATTCTCTATCTTTAATTGAATCCAAGACATGTGAGGAAGATTTATGTATTGTGGATAGTGCCACCACCCATACAATTCTTAAAAGTGCAAAATATTTTATTTCCTTATAAATGGATGAAGCATTTGTTACTACAATATGTGGCAACACAAAAATAATTGAATGCTCAGGAAGAGCAAATACGTTACTAGTAAGGGCAACAAAAATTGTTATAAATAATGCATTATTTTCCTGAAAGTCTAATAGAAATTTATTAAGTTTTAAAGATATTCGCAACAATGGATATCATTTAGAGACAATAAATGACAAAAATCAAGATTATTTTCATGTTACAAATATTGACTCAGGGGAAATCACGCGCTACAAAGCTAGGCTTATTGCACAAGATTTTTCCCAAAGACTGTGAATTGATTATGAAGAGACATATTCTCCTGTGGTTGATGCAATCACTTTTCGTTATCTTGTCAGTATGAAAGAATTGAAATGCGCCTAATGGATGTAGTTATAACTTACTTATGTGGTTCACTTGATAATGACATCCACATGAAAATCCCTAAAGGATTTAAAATTCCGGACTCAAAATCTCAAGAAATTTGTTCAATTAAATTGCAAAGACCTTTGTATGCACTAAAACAGTCAGGGTGCATGTGGTATACTCACCTCAGTGAATATTTGTTAAAAGTTGGTTATAAGAATGATCCAATTTGCCCATGTGTTTTTATAAAAAGATCTGAATCCAAGTTTGCTATAGTCGCTGCTTATGTCAATGATTTGAATATGATTGGAACTCCTGAAGAGCTTTCAAAAATAGTTGATTATTTGAAAAAGGAATTTAAAATGAAAGATCTCGAAAAAAACAAAATTTTGTCTTGGATTGCAAATTGAGCACTTAGGAAAAAGGTGTTTTTTTTTTCATCTATCAAATTATACAAAAAAATATGTACTTAAAAGATTTTATATGGACAAAGCACATCCTTTAAGGAGTCCAATGGTTGTACAGCCGCTTCATATAAACAAGGACCCGGCCTCAAAAAGATAATGAAGAAATTCTTGGTTCTGAAGTACTATATCTTAGTGCAATAGGTGCATTGATATATCTTACTAATAATACTAGAACCTATATTGCCTTTTCTATTAATTTATTAGCAAGATATACTTCATCACCAACTCGAAGGCACTGGAATGGTATTAAGAATTTATTGCCATATCTTAAAGGAACTATGAATTTAGGTCTGTTTCATACAAACGAATCCAAGTCTCAGTTAGTTGGTTATGCAGATGAAGGATATTTGTCAGATTCACACAAGGGTTGATCTCAAACAGGTTATTTATTCATTTATGGTAACACGGTTATTCCTTGACGTTCTATTAAGCAAACAATATATGCTACTTTTTCGAATCATGCCAAGATAATAGCCGTTCATAAAGCAAGTCGAGAATTTGTTTGGTTAAGGTCATTAACTCAATATATTCAAGAAACATGCAGTTGATCTTTTAGTAAGGCAATTTTAACAATAATCTATGAAGATAATGCAGCTTGCATCGCTCAACTTAAGGAAGGGTATATTAAGGGAGATAGAATAAAGCATATTTCACCAAAAGTTTTCTTTACACACGATCTTCAGAAGAATGGTGAAATTAATGTTCAATAGATTCGTTCAAGTGACAATTTAGCTGACCTATTCACTAAGGCATTACCAACAACAACTTTCAAGAAGCTAGTTAATGGCATTGGTATGCGCTGCCTCAAAGATTTTCAGTGATGTTGCAAATAGGGGGAGTTTTTAACACTGTACTCTTTCTCCTTCACCAAAGGTTTTGCCCCACTGGTTTTTCCTTGGTAAGGTTTTAACAGGGCAATGTCCTATTTACAAAATGGACGTTCAAGGGGGAGTGTTATAAATATATATTTTAAAGTGAATGTCCATTCATATTCTAACATATTCATCTTCTTATGTTACATATGTTACAAGTGCTTAAGTATGACATTTATATACTTTTAATCTTGTAAATCTGTATAGGCCATGGAGTCCTATAAATAGGCTTCTTACCACCTTGTATGGTATACATATCTTCTATAATAATATTATATTCTCTCCCCCATAATTCTTGTGTTCTTCTAGTGTTCTTGTTTCCTTAGTGTGATAATATTGTGTTCTTATTTTAATCTTCTTTTCTAACATTTTTCTCATTTTACTATTTTGTCTAATTTCATTTTACTCATTCATTTATATTTCTCAAAATTTAATTATCCAATTATAGTTTTCAACAATTTTTCACTTTTAATTTACCTTTTAACCTTTTTTTTATATACATCTTAAATCCATTAAACTTTATCTTTTTAATTATTTAGTCATAATTACTCCCTTCATTCCAAATTAACTAGATAAAATCACACCTTTAATAAAATGATTAAAAAATAATTATTTTTATAAAAAATTACTAGGATGATTGATTAATTTACTTTTCCTATAACCATTGATATTAAAGAGTTTAGAAGAAAAAAAATAATTTGAGAAAAATTACACATAAGTTCCACCAATATTAAATGTAAACAATTGAGATTATAAAGTGGAAAAAAATAATACTTGTCTCATTGATTTCTTAAAAGGATATAATTTAGAATAAAAATGTTTTAAAGGGTAGTTAATTTTGAATAGAGGGAGTAATTTTTTTATCATTCTACCTCACATAAAAAAGAATCTACAAATAAACCAATATGAAATATAAGAAATATAAGTATTTTTAGTTTTTTAGTTTTGGCCCCTTAAGTTGAAGTTTCAGCTCCGCCCCTGAGTAAGGGGTGAATTGGTGAGAAAATAGAAATTTGTAGAAATAAAAAAATAATGGAAAAATGAAAATTAGAATTAGAATAACTAATGATCTCCAACATATTTTATTTTCTATATATATGAGCATGTAGTCCTTCATTCTCCGTAAATACCTCACGATACATCTGGCCACTTTCTAGTGATTAATTTTATCCCTTGTTACTTAAATATTCCTTAGTATCCCAATAACACACACAATATGGATCTAAACACATACAAATTTAAACAAACATAAGACTCCTTACAACTAAAGCATAATGGATCTCTTGCATTTTCTTAGCCTCAATATGATTCGTATGGCATTGATCAAGACTGAACTTATATCCTTTAAAAATAAGCGTATTCCCTAGATTACAATCTTGCAAGTCAAACCTTTGAAGTAACTTTTTTATATAGGTTTTTTCTTGTGATAATCCAATAATACCTCTAGAACAATCTCAATGTATTTGATTTCTTAATATAAAAGAAGCACATCCAAGATTTTTCATTTCAAAAATCTTTGATAAAATTCCCTAGGTTTCGTGAAATAAACTTATATCATTGGTAGCAAGCAATATATCATTGATATTTAACACTTGGAAAATATGTATTCCTATTGAACTTGTGATATACACAATCATCCACAATATTTATCTCAAAATCAAATGAGATAACTACTAGATGAAACTTATGATACCATTAAGACGACGCTTATTTAAGCTCATACATGGATTTCTCTAATATGCATTCCATATGCTTTAAATCTCCAGAAATAAAGTTTTTCAGTTGAATCATATAAATTTTTTGATCAATGTGACCATTAAAACACAATTTTATAT
>CANYLF013406735.1:0-10612 GCA_948193215.1 Bocquillonia castaneifolia
CAATAAATATATAATAATTATTAATAGTTGAAATTATAGATACGATTATATAAAATAATGATATAATTTCTACGAGCAATATCATAAATATGAAATTAACTCACAAGTAGTACGAGCGCCTCCCTGCACTCCTGAATTACTTGGCCCTGCATGGGCTCGCTGATTATCTACAGAATATAAATAAATAACAAAGACTCAGTAAAAGGATAATATCTTAATTTCTTAGAAATTCTAGAATTCTATACAGACTCGTCGTACAACGTCGGCTTATATCTAACGTAATCGTAACTTATATATTTCTATCGTTTAAACCTAACTTCACGTTTTACGGGAAAGCTTTACCAAAATTTTGACAGCATTTCCTCTGTAAAACAGATATCTCTCCAACTAGTTCAGCCCATCACTGCAAATAAACACACTTCTATATTCACCACAACATACCGGACCTACTGCTTTACCCGGATTTACCAATTCTACTCCACAACAACAAATCGATAATATTTTATTATTTATATTAAAAATATTTCACCATCTTATTTATTAAATTAATTCGATTATTATTCATCAATACCATAATAATAATAATAATAATAATAATAATAATAATAATAATAATAATAATAATAAATGAATAATATTTTACCTACTTATTTATATTAATATATTTCATTATCTTATTTATTAATTTCTATTTATTTTACATTACTTAATATTATTTTAATATCATAGCAATACTAGGTATCATTATATTTATTTATATAACTCCAACATATAATCATATTTTATACACTTATATTAATTCATTTGACTAATACATTTATTAATTTATTTAATCTATTTATATTAACTAATATTAATACTATACTATAATAATAATTAATAAAATTATATTTACTCGATTATATAAATTTACCATCACATTATATTCATCAATTTATTTTCAACTAATATCCATTAACATCATTTGTTATTATTTTTTTATCCATCTAATACAATTACCAGGTTAACTAGGTTACCGATCAATTTAATTATTAAATTAATTAAATAATCATCTAACCTATTCATTAAAAATTACAATCAACTTTAAAATAACTTATTTAACATCCTAAAATCATTTTTAAAGCTTAAACACATAAATTAAACCGTTAACGCGTGTTTTCATAATTTTCCATACACCGCGTTTCACTTCCGGAATTTTTAATTTAAAAACCGTAATGAATTAGACTGAATTGCAGTTATGGAAAATACTCGTAATAATTTTCTGGAATTTTTAAAATTATCTACAAGCCCCGCCGGGGCAAACCTCCTCCGGCCACCGTCAGCGGTGGCGCCGCCATCTGACTGGCTCGGGTGGAGCTCCAAAGCTCCAGACTTATAGATCAGGACCTAGGGAGTCCAAAAATACCTTCAGATCATCCAACGGAGTCCTGCAGACTGTGGAACAAAGCGGTGGAGATCGTCGGCGCCGTCAACCACCGTCACTGCCGTTCAAGGCCTTCCGGTCACCGTCGACATCACGCTCCACCTTCAATCAACTCCCCTTGCTACGATCTATCAGTCTATAACCTCAAATCAATGATTAAATGGCCAGATAATTGATCTCCATGGTGGTCGGAGTTTCAAAATTTTCAGACGCTTCGTTCGTCGTTTATACTGAACGGCTGACTTCGATATTGGTACCAATGGATTGGTCTCTCCGAGTACTACAATTTTGACACTTGAATCGTCAAAAATGATTACCGGAGAAGGGAGAACGATTGGAAAATCTCTCAAGTGCTACAGTGACCTTTCGAGAGAACTCTAGGTGCTACAGGGGATATTTGGTCTGAAAGTTTTGACTTTCAAATCAGTCCATCTGCTGTTTTAGAGAATTAAAACAAAGTTTCTCATTTTCACTTAAGTCCTTTTCTTCAATTATTTTTAATCCCCAACTCGGATTGAGCTAAAATTTTCACCACGAGTTTGTATATTATTTTAACACATTCACATATAAAATTATGCTAAAATAATACTCCAAATAATTATTTTAAATTTTAGATCATTAAACCCGTTTAATTTGATACCAATTAAATTAATTAATTTTTGAAAAAGTGAATTTATTTCTGGGTTTAATTAATTATTCTCGATTTAAAATAATTAATTTTGGAGAAATTTAATGACCAATAATCACTGGTATTACATATATAGAATAAAAATAATACACATTTTGTTGTGAAATTTGATAAAGTAATAAAGAAAAATATATTATAATATTAAAACAAAGAGAAAATATATTATCAAAGAAAGAAAAATAATATATTAATTCTTCTTCAACTTGTATCTATAGATTTGTTCCTGTATGCTTATACAATGATGCATTAAGTAATTTATTAAAAAATGTGTGTTGGCCTTAGTGGCTTTTAATCAACCTTATTTTGAGTTTAACAACTTTTACTTGGTAATTAAGTTTGTAAGTGTGTAGGTTGAAGTTAATAAAGAAAGTTCAAAATTGGGAAGTGACTCATAATCCCTAACCGTGATGAGGGATATCGCGCCCGTGGCGATATTTCATGCTCGAGATTTAGAAATCGCTCCCGCGATTTAGCACCAATCCTACCCACGATTTTGAAATTGCTCTCGGGATTTGAGGACCTTGAACAAGACTTCAAACATAGCTACTGGAACTGTTTTTACGCCTGTGACTTCTGTGAAAGGAATTGGATCCAAGAGTGTTTGCGATCGCGACCATTATCATTGCCCCATAAAAATAGATACAGAGGGTCCGTTTTCAAGCCCCTTCTGGCCAATTGAATCTCGACTACCACATTGAAGATCACCCCGCAACCGTGAGCCAATCTAGAGGAAAACTAATAGTTGGACTACTCCGCAACGAGTAATACCGCCCCCATGACCTGACACATTGCAGAACATTAAATACAGTTGTTTATGACTGTTAGAGACATAACTCCCTTTGTATCTAACATCTAGTTTTGGGTATTTTGGCTATAAATACCCATTATAAATGTCTTCTAATGAAGACACACATTTCTTGAAAGCCAAAACCCATACAAATTTATTTCTCAAGTTATTTGTAACTAATTCTTTATGAATTAGTTGTGTGCAGGTAGATAGGACTCTTTGAGCAATCAATTGGGATTGATTGCTTAAGATGAGAGTGTCTATTGCCTTATACAAGTGTCAATATTGTGAGATTGGGAAACACTTGGGTTGGGTTTAGTGTTACCCTTGTAAATACTAGGTTTTGAGTTAGCCTTTGTAAAACTCATTGTAAAGGTTTAGTGTGAGCCTAACAAACACTAAGTTGTGAGTTAACTTGGTAAAACTCTCATTGTATATCCTTGGTGGATTAGTGGAACCCCAATTGTGTATTGGGAGAGTGGACGTAGGACATTGGTTGGTCGAACCACTATAAATTTCCTTGTGTCCATTCTTGTGAGGTTTAAATTTTTTAATTTCTCACCAATTCACCCCCCCCCCCCTTGGTATTTCAGTTGGTATTAGAGCCTAATTGCTCATTTCTACCTTAATTGGGAGTTCAAGAACAAAAAACCATGTCGGGTGAAAGCTTCACAAGCTTGAGACCTTACTTCGATGGAAGTGACTATCCTTATTAAAATGTAAGGATGCAATCTTACTTGGATAGTGACCAAATCAATATTTGGGATCAAGTTCTCACGGAATGGAAACCACCAACACAAACGGTTGGAGATGTGACAAGTGATAGAAAGGAAGGATTGGGTGAACGCGCATAGGAAGAATAGTGGCATGAACAATAAAGCCATGTCCATTCTCTTTAGATCTTTGTCTAGAGAGGAATGCACTATAGTTCAACGTTGCACAGCCGCCTTCTCCATATAGAAGACATTGGCCAACTATCATGAAGGAACTACATCCGTAAATTCTCATGGTAGCATTCATGATAATTTAGTTTGTATCCTTTTGCCATAACTTGTTTTTAAAATAGACAGAGTTTCAGCATAGGCTTTAGGCTTAATGATCATAAATACTCATGGCAGCATTACAAACACATAGGATTACTTTTGTATTATTGGCCCCAAGGACCTCAAGGTTCTGATAGTGATTTTGATGATACAAAATATTGTGTAATACTAATATGTTTGCCAAATGCTTTCCTAGGTGATGGATGCAATGCAAGCATATAAGAAATGATTATGAAGATGATGATGAAGTAATGGAAGGTATATGAAGCTTGTGAGAGATGTATAAGCTCCTAAGATGATGAAGTTCTTAAGTGTGATGGTAAAAACTAGTCATGAGCTTTGATGAGTGCTTATGTACTTGGATAGGTTCAAGTGTTATCCTAAGAAAACACTTAGGTTAAGGGCTAGCTTAAGCTTGTGAGTGAGTATTAGCTTAGGTGGATAGGTTTAAGTATGAACCTAATCTAAAAACTTGGGAAAAGGTGAGAGCTTGTAGTTTATAAACTAAGAATGTGATTTGGAGAGTTTTGAAATGATTAAGATTAATTGGAAAATCAATCTTTGAAGAAATCCAAAGAAGCTAATAATGAGACTACACACTAAACTAGTTTTTGGAGTAGCTTTTGGCACATCTATTAAGATGGCATATGGTCGAATTATATATGGATGGAAAGATAAGAATGTCTACATTTGAGATAAAAAAAACTGGAAATCAATTTGGAGTATTATTTTGAGAGTTATGATTTTTTAAGTGAATTATGATTAGGATTGAATGCAGAGGACTACGCACATAGGGCATGTTAGAATTGATTCCAGACCTTCTAGGGATGGAATTTGGACATGAAATATTATAGATTTGTAACCTTGGAAATCTAGTTCAATATGGCTTTTGAATCACATCAAAAGGAGTTGTAGATTGGGAGAAATGGCTGTTGGAGTGAGAAGTGCTCGGAATATTAGAGCACCAAAATGTCTTGATTTGTTAAGGCATGAAGATGATGGAATGGGAAAAATTTTATGAGACACATAATTGTAGAGGATGACCTGCATATTGCACCATTAAAATTTCATAGTATTTGGATTTCTCTACAAGAAGTTATGGGTGTCGCAATATTGCTTCTGCAACCATGACTAAACTTCCAGAAAGTGACTTAGGAAATTGAGGATTACATCGCGGGAGTGACCATGGATGTCGTGGGCGCGATGTCAGTCCTTGACAACACCAATAGTCATATTTTGAAGTATCCGTTGTAGATTTGAATGTCACAGCCGCGATCAGCACTTCCTGCCCACGACGAGCACTCTGACAGACCAAAAAGCAGCCCCAAAAAGTGGATATTTTGATGGGGAAGTGTGGCCAATGGTGATATGACTTTTTGAGCTTATAAATACAAATCAAAATGAGTACTTTGGAGTTACAACAACCTACATAATGCTCTCATAACATCTTTCAAATATTAAATCAATTTCTTTGTAATTTTTACATATTTTGGTTATGTGTGGGTAGTTAGGATCTCATGGGAGCTTTCAATTGGGATTGATTACTTTGGGCTTGAGTGATTAACCATCTTTGTACAAGTGTTAAGCTTATGTGAGCTTGGGAAACACTTGGGTTTGGTTTTGGGATTAGCCAAGTTGAAAATCCTTGTAAATGTTTGGTGTTTGCCTTGTAAACACTACATTTAGTGTTAGCCTCTTGGAAACACTAGGGTTTATGAGTGAGCCTTAGGCAAAACTCATTTGTAAAGGTTGGAGATAGCCTTAGAAACCTCTATTGTAAAGGTTGTGAGATAGCCTTTGAAATCTCACTTGTAAATGTTGGGGATAGCTTTATAACTCTCTGTTGTAGTCACATTTATGATAGTGGAACCCTAAAGAGTGCCTTTGGGAGAGTGGATGTAGGACAAGTTGGGTCCAAACCACTATAAATCTTTTGTGTTCTTCTTTTCTTCCTCAATCCATTCTTGTGAAGTTTTTTAATTTCTAATTCCGCACCAATTCACCCCCTTGGGTATTTCAGTGTAAAACCTAGGGGATGTTACTACGGTCATTATATGCTGGATTTAGGACCACCAGGTTGGCTAAAACGTCTCTCATAGTAAGTAGGCTTTCTTTTACCGTCTCTTCCGTCAGGAGTGTGAGCGACAAGAAAGTATACTCAATCCGTGAGAGGTAGTAACTGATAATACAATCCAAGGCTTGACTAGAATCGTTTGACTACATTATGAGTAGTACTAGGGCTAAGGGACATGCAGAGAAATGCAATGCAAAAAAAGGAGAACAATAACCAGATTAATTAAATAGATGGGAAACTGCTCGAAATCTTCTTCTTTTTAATTATAAAAACTTCCCCAGTGGAGTCGCCACTATGGACAGCAAGTTGTGCCTGCGAAGACATCCAATGGCAATGGCGAGTCGACTCACTGTTGGGGATCTAATTTTTAAGAAAAAGTGTAGAGTCGCCACCTGAATTGCACCGGGATGATCTAGAAATAACAAAACAGATCGATTCATTCGGAACACCTATTCGTCATTACTCCAGATGATTTCTGGGTTCGAAATAAGCATTCCATATAAAGGCATTTTTCCATTTAATTAATTAAGGTGGTTATTATTTCCTACAAAGACAAACAATATAAAGTGATAAATCATCTGAAAAGTAATAATGGCACTGGTGAATATTGGATGAATGATCGTTTCTAATATTGTTTCTAGCCAGTTCATTTCTCTACATTAATTTCACTTGATCAGTCCTAGTCAGATTAAGTGCAGTTTGCTGTGGTGGTGGATTTATATTTATTTTAGTTATATTTACCAAATTCATTATTTGCTTGTTTATTGTCATGTTGTTCATCCATAGTCGGTTTCTACTATGTTTTATATTATTTATGAGTTAGTATTTGCGCATTAATTAATTATAATGTTTACCTGAAATAAGAATGACAGAAATAAACATACATTCTTATGCATTGTTTGGGTGGGGGGTTGGGACGGGTTGGGAATGGTTTATAAAGGTTGGGGGGTTTTGGAGCATGTTTGGGAAGAAAGTAAATAAATGAAGGGTTGGGTTTTGGATGGTTTTGGAGGATTGAAAATCTCCCATTTTCCAACCCACCAAATCGATTGGTTGAGGGGGGTTTCTTTTGTTTATTAAAAGCCATATTTATTCAAATATCTATTCTATCATCGTATTTTGTTTTATTAATTCCATAATTATCTATAACCCTATTTGATTCATATTACGTTACGTGCTTCAATAAATTTTACGTGTATCAAGCTTCAACAAATTCTGCGTCAAGAAGCTCTCTTCAACAGGTAAACTTTTCTTTTATTAATTTAACTCAATAAATCATATTGCAGCTCGTTATTGTTTGTAGTTGGTATTGAATTTTTGCTCAAGAATATCATCAATTATATATATTTTTATATTATGTGAAAAGCTTTTTTAATGGAGTCGTGCTTTGTGTATATGTTATTACTATTATCAATTAGCAAAAATACTTGGTAGTAGAGACCTTATTATTAGTAGCTTGTCAGATGTCCAATTAATTCTGTTGGAAAAACAATAGGTGATGAATGACACTTGTTGGTAGCGAACGATCTTGAATTTCTGTATTTTAGATTTTATATAAAAATAATTCCCCCTGATTGATTTAACGTGGATTAAAAGAGTGGTGCATCTGTTTGTGAACTAAACTAAACCATTCACTAATTGGTCGGTTGCTTGATCTTTTTGTGAGGCCATGCTATTACTTTATTTTTACCTTTGATTCCGTGAACCTTTTTCAAATACTAACTTTTAATTATTTTTTTTTATATTGTCTAGATTGCAAATAAGATGGTATTATTATAAAAAATAATTAATATGTTTGCGTATATAGACAACCCGTGATGACATAATCACCACCATCTTTGAGACTAACTTCCTCATATATTTTTTAGTTTAGATGGAAGAAAACAATATACTTCGTGAAAAGTGTTTGAAACTTGACCGTATACACGATCTATTAGTTGCACATGTAATTTGTCTGGTTATCTACTGGTTTGAATTGTGGAGACAAAAGAAGTTAGCTAAAGTTAAAGTAACAATAAGGTTAGAAGGAGAAAGAGCTAGAGCAGATTTGATGGACCGAATTATGACGGACGATCGTACTCGTATAGCTTTTATAGATTTTTGCAAAGTTTTAATTAAAGATGGTGGCCTTAGACCTATAATATAAGTTTCTGTTGAGGAGCAAGTTACAAAGACACTCTATTTGTTATCTCAAAATGTAATAAATCGTGAACTATCTTTTTTCTTTTACCACTCCGGGGAAGCAGTCACTCGCCATTTCACATTGTTTTAGAATCAATATTAGAGTTAGAAGAAAAATTCATTAAACAACCTAATGGCACCGAAGTTCCCCCTGAAATCCTCAACAACTCTAGGTTCTTTCTATATTTTAAGGTAAAATTAATTAGTAACTATTCTTCTATTTTAGCTCAATTATTCACAATGACATTATTAATTAGAAACTTTATTTATAGGATTGTATAGGTGCGGTTGATGAGACACATATTCGAGTTAAAGTTTTGTACTCTGAAGCTCCAAAATATCATGGTCGAAAGGATTATCCAACTCAAAGTGTTTTAGTTGTTGCATTTTTTATTTAAAATTTACATATGTCTTACCTGATTGGGAACGGAAAACATCTGACTCAAGAATTATGAAAAATGCTCTTACTAGACCGAATCCTATCAAAATTCCAAAAGGTAGTATTGTGTCATAAGTTAATTAGTTTTTCATAATATACCAAATTAACTAACATTACTACTTTATCTAGGAAAATATTATCTTGTTGAAACTGCTTCAGAAATAAGGAAAAAAAAAGCTGCTACTCGACAAGATACTACAACTGGAAATCAATCAGGAAATACCATAAATGACATTGATTTTATGGTATCTCAAAGTGAAGTAAGTTTAGAAAATTTTGATTCAAATTATGTGAATTTATCTTCTCCGGATAGTGCTGGAAGGACTGAAACTCAAATCCCATCACAAGCTACAACAACTTCCAAACAAAAAAATATTAAAAAGAAAGAATTTGATGAAGAAACTTTAGCTATAAAAGAGGCAATTAATAATGTTACTGATGCTATCAAAGTTTCTGCATCTGAGATGGTCAAAGGTAGTCAACTTCCAATTAGTCCTCAAGAAGTATAGAAGCTTTTAGAGGATTTAGGAGTTGAATCAAGTACCATCTCAACTTCATATTTATTCTTGACTCAAAAGCCGGATATGCTCAGATCTTTGCTTGGATGTCCATGGGAACATCGCAAAGGAATATGATGAAATTTGCTTAGCTAATTTATATTTCATTAGTCTAACCTACTATATTTTTATATACTACATTAATACTTTCAGTTTATACATTATGGATATTTATTATTATGTTTTATTTTTTTAATTTTAGAATTAATGTTTTGAAACTTTATTCAGAATTTTCATGACTCAATTTTAAATAAAGTCAGTACTACTTGGGACACCATACAAACTATTTTAATTACTGGGACAAATTCACGTGCTAAATGCTAATCCATATGAACTAAGCACACCATATTGTCATGGATGCAGCTCCACTCTTTGATAAAACTAAGCAAACGATATTTTCAAAATAATGCATGTAAAAGACTTTTCATATGAATTCAATCTGAGCATTAGTTTTTAAAAGAGATGAATTTGGGAATAAAGCAAACTGATCAGTTTACAGATAGCAAAGTTATATCACTGCGATGTTCAATTTAGTCATAAACATAAATCGTTATCAATTTGATTCATAACTAGTGTGCACTCAACAAAAATGGTTTTACAACATTTCTTGTAAGGATATTTCGTAAGTTTTCTATTATACCTTTTTATTAAACCATCCTACATTTTACATTCTTCCCAAACAATACAAGAGTTTATTATAAACTTTAAAAACCCTTCCTTTACTTTACTTCCATTTTCCCAAACTAAGCATTAGAGAAAGGAAAGCGGAAATGATTTTTTACCAGTTTTTACCTTTAGTTTTACCAAGTTTAATTAGTCAAGTTAATTAATTATTTTAAGATTTTCTGAAAACTAGTTTACCGATCAACCGATCGGTCATTTAGAGAAGAACCGATCGGTTGATCTTGAAGCTTTGGCAGGATCTAGGTCTTTAGGTCCCCCTCGTCATGTTGATCAACCGCAGAAATGACATCAAAGTGCCGGTTGGCTGTTTGGTTAAAACTGTCCGAATTTGCAGTAGAGGTCCAAGCCCAAATACACAAAAGTATATTTGATACCACAGTCGATCAGGCGATCTAAAGAATTAGATCAGTTGATTGATTGATCAATGAACTGTAGGAAGGCTCGTAAAGGACCAATCGTCACTGTAACTGGGGGATTGAAACTTTAGAAGCTTGTAGCAACCAGTTTATTGCAAAGTTTTCCAAATAAAAGATACACAAAAAGCTAAATGAACCCTAAAAAGGCTAAGGAGGTGGGTTTTATGTGTCACAGACCCAAATTTAATTACATGCATTAGTGGTTAATTGACATCATTAGTATGTTGATTTTTGTTAATTGAGGTTGATTCATTGGTGATTATGAGTAGTAAGGGTGTAATTGAAAGAAATAATAGTTGGAGGTGGTAAATGGTAATAAT
>CANYLF013406937.1:0-10874 GCA_948193215.1 Bocquillonia castaneifolia
TTTCTACAATTAATAGGGAATTGAAATATTCGCCAAGAAGCTTCACATGCTGATAAATATCTACAATCTAAATATGTTTGAATTTCATCTATGACTTTATCTTTAGTATGTTTTTCAGTATTATTTGTGTTTTCAATAACTACTCTAACTCGATCGGGCCCTTTATTGATATATTTAAATAAATATTTAATTAACATTGTTTTGCTACATGCTCAACATTAATATGCGCTCCAAATTTATTTGTCAAATGCTCATTATAAGGCACGACAAATGTATCATTTATTTTTGTGCCATTTTTCATTGTATATGTATGTTTATTTTTACATCTATATATTACAAAACCGTGATCATTAATAGTAGTTTCCTCTTGTATCTTTTTTGGATAATATTTTGAACATTTAGATTCTTTCATACATGGTGATTTAGGATTTTTTACACCACATGGAGCATGAATCATAAATTTGCCCACATTTTCATAACCAATTGGATTATTAAGCTTATCGGGAATTTCAGCTGAAATAATAGCATCAATTTTTTCAGGAGTTAAAAGTTTATTCTTATTATCTAACCACACTAATATATGAACATGAGGTAATCCACGTTTTTGAAATTTTATTGTATATATCGTAGCTATAGTTTTACCAAAATTTGCATTTTTTGTTATATCTTTCATTAAGATATGTAACTTTAAGTAAATAAATCCTACAAATAAGCTCAGATGCATTTTTGTATTTTTTTTTTCTCACTAATTAGTTTTGATGCTTCTAAAATTTCTATCCATTGAGGATTAGAAGTAAAAGTAATAAACAAATCAGGAAGTCCATAATATTTGCAAATTGCCATCGCATCGAGGTAATGTTGATACATATATCTTGGACTTCCTGTGTAACTTGAAGGTAAAATAATATGTTTCTTTCCTATATCCTTAGCATTACAATCATGTTGAAATAGAGCATCTTTTATTCCTTGATAAATTTCTGATCGCAAATCTTCTTGATTGTTTCTAATATAATATAGTCTGTCTTCTTCTATACATGTAAATGTGTCGACAATATATTGTTGTAATAATTTACCATTATTCATTAATGTCTTTCCTTCATTTTCTCTAATTTGCAATCTAAATGAATAATATTCTCTCATTGTTACATTCTTTCTCTTTATTTTTTTATTCGAAGAATTATTATTATAAGGTATATCAGTATGATAACCATCTTCTCCGTAAGGAAATAATATAGGATATTGCACTCATAAAAAGGGGATGCAAGTCACTAATTCTTTGTAATCCTTTCGTTCTATGTTCAATAAGTATATCTCTATGTCTACCTTCTAAACCAAAATCACCAACAATCAATCCAGCAATTTCATTTCCAGTAGGAGAATTATATTGTAAGCTATCACTACTTCTTCTAGATAATAATCTTAATCGAATTGGAATTGTATTTTCTTCTTTAAATCGATACCTTACCGTCCGAAAGGATTTCATCACTTTATTATATTCATCAAACATTTCTATTAAACCCACAACAATTTGTTCATCAATTGTTTCTAAATTTTCTGATTTTACAAATGAAGATATTCAATTTGTAAGTTCATTTTCACTATCATATATATATAATTGTGCAAATTTATTTTCTTTGGACGGTAATAATGATCCAATTAAATGGTAATTTTGTCCACTCATTCTAAACACATACGATCCTGGTTTTTTTATTTATTTCATCATCAATTTTTCCTCCAATAGATGTCATAGCAAACATATTATTAAACATTCAATATTTTCTTGAAAATTTAATACAATCTTCTCATTACTTGAACATAGTAAATAATTTAAAAATTTTGGAGGTGTTCTTAATAACGGTAATTTTACTCTCCCTCCACTGCAACATAAACAAAAATTATATATCTTTGTAATTTGATTTATTTTAGATCTCTCTTCTTTCCAAAATTTTACGCCACAATATTGACATTCACATGCAGGTGGTCCTAAATTTAAGAGTGGATCTTTACCTGCAAATTTATATAATTAAATTATTTACCGTATATTTTATTTTATTTATTAAACTATGCTAGTATAATTTTTTGATATATAAATAATTAATCCTAACCTACACTAACACAAAGATATATATTTATGAATCAAAATAATCTATCACAATATTGTTATTTAACATTATAAAGATTGTAATTATCAACTTTCTTAACTAAAAATTGTAATTATCAATCAACTTTTTTAACTTAAAATATAGTTACCTTTATTTCTTGATGTTGCAGAAGGAATAATTTTTGATTTAACCACAGGTGCTCTATAAAATAATTGATATTTATTAACATATTCACTTCTGCCATTGGAATGCTTTCTTTAGAAATTCATTATTCTATATCTAAAATTATACAATAAATTATTAATATATATAAAAATTAAATAAAATTTAAAAAATTTGTATTATGAATATGATAACTTTATTTAATTTCAAAAGTATCTTTTTTTCTCCTATCAATAATTATTTGAATAGAAAAAATATGCTTAAATGTGAATTTTATAAATACTGATTTGGCAATAATCATTATGACTTTATGATTGATATAGAACTACATAGAATCCAGCACATTAGCTTATTTAAATTGAAATTTAAAAGGACAATCTAAACTAATTTTTATTTCTATAATATCATTTTACACTTCTTTTCTTAAAAAAGTATAAAAGACATTATATTTATATAAAAAAAGACATTCAGGTATTAAAAATTTTTTAACGAACAACAATCATTAAATAGAACTATATTTTCAAAAATCAAAAGTTAATTTTGAATTGTTTTTTTCAAATTCGATAAACACATATAAAAGTACTGATACATTATATTTTTAGTTAATAAGAAACTACAATTTTTTTATCTATACCAATAAAAAAAAGGAACCACTTAAATCACGATGTTATTTATGTAATTAAAAAGCTAAAATTTTAATTGGATCAATAATTAAAATGAAAATAAAAAAATTACTATGCCTAAATTGAAAACCTTCAAGATCTTTTAAGTCCTTCCAGTTGGTTTACTGTAAAATAACAAATAAAAAATAATTTTCCCATATCAATATGATTATTATATCAAAATTAATTAATAAGTAAGTTAGTACTATTTAGTATTTATAGACCAAGATCTTAAAATATATAAAAGAAATATTACAAACAATAATAACCACCATAGTAATAGCACGGCTTCCTCTTCTAGTCTAGCCTTTTTTTTCTATTAACTTCTTGATCAATTTTCTCTCTTCTATTTATAGTGTTATATTTCTATTGCAATAGCGTCCAAGCTTAAGAACAAAAATTAATCGTTTTTTATGGAAAGACCGTGAATGTTATATTAAAGATATCAAAGAACAAAAAAGCATGGAAGTATAAACACGTATACACACAACTTTCTTTCTTTCTTTTATACACATGTGCATACACGTGTCATCAATAGACTTAAGAAACATGACTCATAACTTGTACTAATTATGTAATTATCAAATTGATAGATAGCTGATTTCGTCTTCTCACAAGTCTCTCCACTGCTGTCCAGCATTAACATATACTAGAAAGGACCCTCGTGTTGCTTCGGGGGACTATTGTTATGAATAAATTTATCTACAATCATATTTATATGCATATACGTGAAGGTTTAATGGGTAGTTCATAACCATTCCATTTATGGTGCATGACATTTAAATGAAAATAGAAATTGATCCAATGATAGTTAGCTTTGTATACCGGTCTGATTGGCACGGTTAATGTTTTTTCATTTGATTTCTTCATTTTAAGGCTCTGACTGAATTGATTGGAGCTTATGGTTGGCTGCTTTTATCAAGAGCAATTCATTTTGTTGCGTGTGATTTAAATAATTGTAAGAGTGATTCTGCCATGATTGGGATAATCCTATTTTAATACGGCGGTGTGAAATTTTGATGGACTTAATGTTGATGGTCTCATATCGCTTAATCAGTTTCTGTGATGAGTGGCTAGAAATTATGGACCTCTGAAATGAAGTAAGTTGTGGTAAGTCTTCAATATAGAAACTAATCAAAGGAACTAAATAAGCATTATGAGAGCATAGAGATTGAGTTTGAAAATATCCAACGCCGTCATAATCAAAGAGAATCAGGTTATTCATGGTAGAATCACTATTGCAACCATTTAAATAGCGCATAGAAGACGACCTCAAAATAAGTAACAGTGTTTATCTCTGGAATGTATGTTCTAGAAATTACTTTTTTCCCATTGCTTTTTAAACTGCAAAATGACTTAGTTTAGAATGAAAATATGAAATATAGTTATCTACTTATAAAAAGTCATATAGATATGTTTTGAAATCTTCTTAGGGAAATAGCAGAGGAGTAGTGAGATATGAGCAGAAGGAAACTAATTGTTTACTCCATAAAGTGGAAACGTAGGGTAAAGTCAATTCTGCACCTAGCACAAAGTATTGCGGGTAGATCTCTGATATAGGGTGCTGCATTTTTGGATGTCTAGTGTCCATGGCCGGACTACTTACACATAATCAGAATGGTTTTGTGTCTTTGACAAACATGGATTTCAATAACTCGCTTTATATCAACAGCCATCCTTTGAACTGTCGTCATACAGTCAATGAAACAGTGTGGTCCCCATGAGCCAGATGCAATCTACTCTTTATTATTGTTATTATTATTATTATTATTATTATTATTATTATTATTATTATTACTACTACTACTACTACTACTACTACTTAATTTAAGAAATTGCCATCTTGCACTCATCTCCTCTTGACACTTGTCATTTCTTTTGTTTTTCATTTCTTTATAAGACACTTGTCCTCCACCCACACCCTCCTACACTTGCCACATGTCACCCAAACTTCCTTCACCATACAATCCTCCAATAAAATACTATCACCCAATTAATCATTAACTCTTATTTCTATTACAAATAGCTCCCTCAACTTATCTTACAATCTAGTCCCTCAACTAATCCGACTCCCACAAATCTTACTACACATAATACATTCCACCATACATTATGCAATGTATTACAAATAATTAAAATGCCAATGTCCTACTTAATGTAGTGATTTACATATATAAATGCATAATTATTTACTCATTAATTATGGGGCCGTTACATTTATCATCTGTAACATACTTCCATTTTAGTAGTTTATCCTTAGTAGATAGTCTACCTTGAATAGCAAGCCATAGGATAAAGGAGCATCGAGGAACTGACATCCTACTCCACATAGTTTTAGCCCAATCTACTTTTGGATGATTTTGTCTCATAGACATCCAAGCCTTCCTAATAGAAGATACCTTAGAACCTTCCCAAGAAATCACATCTAGTACATTAGATAGGGACAGTGGTCTCACAACAGGCCAGGCATCATAACCAGCATCATTCTCAATTAAATTCCAACTACCATGTCTCCACCTATCAGCTAACTTGCTAGATTTTGGAATATAGGAGTTATCAATATTAATTGAAGGCAGCTTATCTGCCAAAGATTAGCCGTCGCACCAGGGATCAAACCAGAAGAAAAAGGACTTACCATTGCCAATAATATAATGTAGATATGGCTTGATCACTTACCTTAGGTTGAGGATGCTCCTCCATTTCCAGCTGGATGAAGGATTTACAGCTAGTTGCCAGAAACTTTTATTTTTGATTTTTTTCTTATAGATCCAGGAACACCATAATGTATTTGAGTGTTGGAGTAGATTCCAGACAAGCTTGCATGGAGCTGCCTTGTTCCATAGTCCGATTGGCTTAATATTGAGACCTTCTTCCTTCTTAGGTTTGCAAATTGTATGCCAAGCTACCTTGCTTTTAGTGAAATCGGATGCATTACCTGTCCATAGGAATTTACGACAGGTTTTCTCTATTGCAGCAATTACCTTCCTTGGAAGTAGGACAGTAGAAGCCCAATAGATGTGCATGCTCATTAGGACTGAGTGAAGAAGCTGAAGTCTACCTACATAGGAAAGGAATTTATTATTCCAAGCGTTGATTCTGGTAGTAACCTTGGCAAGTAAGCCTTGGCAGTCATCATAAGTCAGCCTCTTCGTAATCAAGGGAAGTCCCAAGTATTTGATTAGGAGTTGACCTTCTTGAAAGTGTGTGTATTGGAGGATCTGAGACTTTGTAGTAGGTGAAATACCTGAAAAAAATATATGAGTTTTGGAGTGATTTACAGAGAGGCCTGAAACTCTCTTAAACTATTGTAGGATATCATAAATTTCCTTAACAAATTACAAATGACCAGTATAAAATATTAAAAGATCATCAGCAAAAAGGTTATGGTTCAGTCTCATTTCTTTACAACCAAGATGGAAGTGGAATTTGGCAGAAATTTGAGTATTGAGGCTACGTGTCAAGTACTCCATACACAGTACAAAAATGAGTGGTGACATTGGGTCTCCCTGTTTCAAACCCTTCTTTCCTTGAAATCTTCTTCCGGGAGAACCTTTCCAAAATACTGAGAAGGTTGTGGTTCTGATACAACACATAACTAGCTGGATAAAACTGCAAGGGAAGTTCAGTCCCAACAGAATTTCTTCAATAAAGTCCCATGAGATGGAGTCATAAGCTTTCTGTAGGTCAATTTTGATGACACATCTCGATGGTGGTCTTTGAAGATGGTAATTATTCACTGGCTCCTGTGCCAAGGCAATGTTGTCTCCAATCTATCTTCTAGTAATGAAAGCCGATTGATTAATTGCCACAATATTATGCATTAGGGGTCTGAGTCTGCTGGTGATGACTTTGGTTATGATCTTGTACAATACTATGTAGTAAGCAATGGAACAGAAGTCTGAAACTCTCTCTACATTCAGTGATTTAGGAATCACAGTGATTGCTGTAGTGTTGAGTTGTTTCATAATTTTGCCAGTAATGAAAGCCTCTTGTACCATACTGATCAAGTCTGCATGGATAATGTTCCAGCTTGCTTTTAAAAAACTGGCTGTTGAAGCCATCAAAACCTGGGGCTTTCCCAGAACCAATGGACATTAAGCCATTTTTTACTTCACCTTCCTCAATAGGTTTGATTAGGCTCTGTATATCTTCCGAAGTCAAAGTTGGTCCTTTTTGAAGAATTGAGCTGCCTGAGTGGAGTCTATCATAGACTGGACTGCCCATAATGTTCTGATAGTAATTGGAGAAAGCTTCATGAATAGCCTCATTTGTTGTTCTCAAAACATCGTTTGCATCTCGTACTTGATGAATGCTATTCTGAACCCTTCTTTTCTTTATGGCGTTGTAGAAGAATTTTGTATTTGTGTCTCCAAGTTGAATCCAATCAATTCTTGATTTTTGTTTTAGGATGCTCTCTTCAAGACTCATTAATCTTCAAAGTTGTAGACGCATAGCTGCCCGTTCCTCTAGAGTCAGCCATTCATTAGTGGGGTCTTTATGCAAGTCTGCTTGTAACACTTCTACCCTTCCCTTTTACATTTTAACTCTGTTGGATATGTTGCTGAAATCCTCTCGGTTCAAGTCCTATGGTTTAACTTTGACCAGTTTTAACTTCTGAACAACTCTGTAGGTAGCATAACCAGAGATTGTTTTGCTCCATTCATCCTTCACTATATCCTGGAAATTAGGGTGAATACTCCATCAATTAAAGTATCTAAAGCATTTCCTACCATAGATTCTATCATGTACTAGTGGAATAAGTACCGGAGAATGATATAACAGAATGGGAGGAGGAATGATAGCAAACACCCCAGAGAACATATCAGAAAAATGCACAGTTATGAGACCCCTGTCCAATCTTCTCCAAATGTGATCTTGTCCAATTTGATTGTTGCTCCAGGAGAAAAAAAGACCTAACAACCTCAGCTCTATGAGATCTATATTGTGAATAAAATTAGTTAATTCTGCTGCATGTTGTGGGTCTAGAGGTTGACCCCCAATTCTTTCATCTTCTCCTACAATTGCATTTAAATCACCCTGCATGACCCAGGCAGTATTGGTGGATTTACTAAACACGGTGAGTGAGTCCCACAATGAAGGTCTAGCATGAAGTCATTAAAGCCATACGCCACTGTCCAGAAAAATTCATTATCTTGAATTTTAACCTTACAGGTAATAAATTGGGCGTCATATTGGTGTACACACATAACAATTTTTAAAGGATCAAACAAAATCCAAATCCTGGCAACTTCTATATAATAATTATTAGAAAACATACACCAATGAGACAAAGATAATTTTTTCCATACATTTTTAATATTATTATTTCTAACCCTCGGTTTAATAATACCCAAAGCCAATACATTATTCTTAAAGCTTAGAGACTTCAACTCTGATTATTTCAGGGGGTCATTGAACCCCCTGACATTCCAGTTGAGCAGCATCAACCTCGATCAAGAGGCTTTGATGGCCTTTTAGATGGAGCAGGGTTTTGACTACTGTTGTTACCATTGAAACTGGAAGCAGATTGCTTACCTCCATTGCCAGTCATTCGGGTGTGATATGAGTGCGAGCTTTCCTTTTCTGTGGCTTTTAGTGTTTGTCTTGACTTTTCCTTCTGTTTAGAGTGCTGCACCAATTGAAATCCTTCAACATTCTCTATATCTTCGGTATCTGCTGTTCCTAGTTTAGAGTTGGCATAGGACTGAGTAGGTTCTTTTGTAGTAAGAGAAGTATTAGTCTGCAAGTCCACTTCCTGTTCTTCAGTTGATTCTCTGTCAGTCCCTTCTCTATTACTAATGTTCTTAACTACCCAAACTTTGTTCGTTGTACTCAATGGGCATTGAGGAGCTCTATGGCCATACCTCTTGCATTTATTACACTGGTTGGGCTTCCACTTGTAATCAACCTGCTGCACCAATTGTTCTCCAGACTCATATTCCACTGTGATTGAGGAAGGAAAATCCCCTCTGAGATCCATCTCTATAAGCATACGAGCATAGGAAAGCTTACTACGCTGCTGTGTGCATCTATTAGTGTACAGGGGTTTGCCCAATATGCTTCCTATTGAGCTTAGTGTTTCTTGCTCCCAGAGTTCCCATGGAAGGAATGGTAGTTGTATCCATATAGGAATAGAAGTAATTGCCGTAAAATTGAATTCCATCCGTTGACGCCATTCTTGAAACAGTAAAGGACGTTTATCAAATGAGATGGGGCCATCTGCCATGGCTCGCATCTTGCCTTCTTCATCATCGAAAATAAAAATGAAGAGGTTGGTCTTAATTAATTTTACCTCTTGTAAATTAAATTTATGCCATCTGTTCTTGATGATGCTTTCGAGCTTGTGAAACTTCGGGTACCCTCCATAGACACTCCCTATTAGTGCATGTTTCCATTTTGCTACTTCACTGTTTACAACGGTACTCTTAATGCGAGCAACCTTCACGCCATTACTAACTGCTGGTGGAATGAATTGGAGTTTGCAATTGTCAGATTGAATGCGATTAGATTTGAACAAGTCACTCCAACTAGGTTTTTTCTCCTACATTTCACTTTGATATAGATCAGTATCTTTCTTCTCATTAGGACTATCAGTAGTTCCGCCTTGAGTTTCTGATTATAGATCTATATTTTTTATTCCATATGTAGTTGTAGAGCTCACTGGAACTTGATCTTTCTTCCTCATTGGGAAACGACGTAGGTTAGGAAACCATGCGCCGAGAGAGAAACCAGACGGTGAGTAAATATATTATTTTTAATGTGAATTTTAATATTATGCTATATGAAATATGTTTTATTTAATTTTTTTCCTAATATTCATAGCTACATGCTATCCATAATGACAATGATTTAATTTTATTCAAAATATCTCTCATAAGTTCTCTATGATGCTTGAATTATGCTTTAAACTACATTAATATAAAATAATTGCTTATGCAACACATTTCTTATATATTTAGTATCTTTAGGATTGTTTATTTTGTTGTATGGTTAAATTTTTTAATAGTGACTTAGTACAAAGTCTTAAAAGTTGAACAATTCAAGTTGAGAATTATTTGAAGAAAAAAAATGCATTGAGTTTAAGTTTGTGATAAATTATAAATAAAATATTAAAACACTTTATAAATTATTACTAAATACAAATTATACAATGAATATTAAGATAAGAGGAGAATTTAAACATGAAATTTTCAGTTTTATTTTATATGTCTCGACTATTAGAGACTATGTTTTAGAAGTCATCTCATAAATTCTTTAAACATTTTAAAATGCATAACAAATAATATGTCAATGTAATACACACACACGCATGAAAGGATGGGTAGCAAGAAATTATTACAATATGCTAAAATAATACCTCTCAGACTACCACTAAGCTTGTGGCCCAGCGGCACAAAGTGCTGCCTTGGGTTTCCTGAGGTCAGGGGTTCGACCCTGGCTGGGAGCAAGTCTTGGTGGTACTCCCAGGAAGCTGTGGGTATAGGCTTACAGGCCCGCAGTGGATCACATGAGGGCTCGCGGTGGGGGAGGGCAGTGGATTAGTCTAGTCAACCGTTAAACGGGGGCTGGGATACCACTGCTAAGCGTATCACCACCTATCAAAAAAAAAAAAAAAATACCTCTCAGACTCTCATATGCTTTTTTTTCCAATTCCATTTACCCTTCAATTAAAAATATGTGAATTCAAAAAAAATGGTCATGAGATCAAACATTCACTCCAATAAAAAAAATACATACAATTTCAATTTCTCACTAATATTACTTTTGTAATTAAATGATTTATTTTCCATCTATACAAAAAAGGTTTACATTCATCATCTAACTACATAATAATAATAATATTCTCTACAATCTAAAAATAAATGTAATTTTGTATATATATATATATATTTTAAAAATCTTATTTAAATAATAATCGTGCATGTGCATCGCATGGGACTAATTGCTA
>CANYLF013407497.1:0-10911 GCA_948193215.1 Bocquillonia castaneifolia
ATTGGGCTAGAATTAGGCCCAATACCATATAACAGAAAAATGACATCTTTCTAGAATACCAATGGAATGGGGGACCAATGGGACACTTGTAAGAAATCTAGCATGTGCTCCCAAAACCCTAGATTCCTTGAACATACTATATAAAGAATAGTACAAGGATATGTAAGGTAATTCTATTCTTCTAAAACCCTAAACCCTTCTATTCTCTATTTTCCTGGTACTATTCACTGACTTAAGCATCGGAGTACGAACGGGACTCCCTAGTCCCGACGTATTCTAACTAGTTATTTGTGTTACAAAAACCCGCTGGACAGCACTTGAGACCCGCAAGTCAGGCATAGAGTTCCGGAAATAGTGAGTAGATACCCACACGGATGACCCAAATCCATCAGTTGGTGCGGAGAACGTAGACAATAACAATGTCACCGGGATACCGGTGGGTACAACCGTAAATATTCCTCAAGGACCTTTTGCCAGAAATGGCGGAATACCATTTTTTGATTAGACACCAACAGGTCCTTCGACGACCGTAACTTACCAACATCCCTATACCTCTAATCACAGAGTCACAGCCAGATTCTTGACACCCTCTCAACCAAGATTCAATACAATAACACCAGTGACAATGTAAACCCTTCAAGCAACCATACCTCTTCTTCACCCCAAACACCAAACCCATGAATGCAACCACAAGTGAATTTGCAGGAAACAATGACCAACTTGATGTCGGAGATGGCTGGTATTTTCCAACAAAGAATGACTGAAGTTTTGCAGCAATATGGCTAACCAAACTTGGGACCACATGGTCAAGCACCATCACCACCACCACCACCCCCACCCCCACCACAATAAAACACCCAGCCGATCCAAGAATCATCTCACTATTTCCCTTACACACCCACTTATTATACCCCAACACCCAATTACTACAACCCAGAAACTTACATACCTGAAGGAGGAGATGAATCTGAGGTTAACAGGGGCCATGGCAGGAACCCGCAGGGGGCACAAGGGGAGAGGCCGCTAACAGCTGCTGGGGTAGAGCAGCAGGTCCTAGATGTGTTCAGAAGGTTAAAAAGAGGAGATCTGGAGGAAGACTTCCAACGGGATGACGGATCCCCCTTATCGGCGGCTATCTTACTGCAACCCCTACCAGACAAGATTAAAACCCCCAAGATGGACTCCTTTGATGGGTCAGGAGATCCGAAGGAACATGTTGCTAAGTTCCTAACTATGATGAGCCTACAGCATGGAGTGACAGACGCTGTAAGGTGTAGAGTGTTCCCCACTACAAACAAAGGAGCCGCTCAGTAATGGTACCTCCGGCTACCTAGCTCCTCAATTAACAGCTTTGCAGATCTACAAACCGCATTCAGGAAGTGGTACAAGACAAACGCCCCGCCTCCAAAGAAGTCCAATGACTTGCACAGATGCACCTAGAGACAAGATGAATCCTTTAGGGATTATGTAGTGAGATTCAATAAGGAGGTAATTAATGCTGGTAGAAAACCTCAATGAGGAAACTACTATTGAAGCATTAAGAAAGGGTACCCGTTTCCAAGAGCTACATAACAAGCTCATCACCAAAAAACCAACCTCCTTCAATGAGGCAATCACCATAGCCTAAAAGCAAGCAGATCTAGATGACGCCTTGAGAAATGACCGAAGAGAAATGGAGAAGAGGGGAGAAAGCAGCCGTAGGGGAGATAAAAGCCGGGATGGTAAAGGAGGGAGAGAACCTTTGAAGAGCCGCTCTGACTATAATACCTGGATAGAGTACTTGAGCCGCGGTAATTTGACACCATTAACTGCCCGCAGAGAAGATATCTTGCTCTGGATCAGAGAAAATGGGGAAGAGATCACAAAGCCCAGGCCGTTGAGGGTGGAATCCCAGGACAAAAGAAACTAGAGCAAATACTATAAATATCACAGAGACCATGGCCATAGTACTAAGGAATGTAGAAATTTACAGTATGAAATAGAGCGGTTAGTGCAAAAGGGCAAACTGAAAAAGTTTATGGGCAATACAAAGCCAGAATAAAAGAGAGAGAGAGATGAAAAGAAAGAAGAGAGATATGAACCGCCTTTAGTAAAGAAGCGGATTGAAGAAAAATTTTACGTGGTCATAAAAGGAGGAAACCCACTGATGGAGCCGCCAAGGAAAAAACAAAGACAGCAGGTGTTCACCATCGACACTAACTTCCTTGAGGTCTCATTTGATCACACAAATGTTGCTCATGTGAAAGAGCCGCACAATGATGCACTAGTAATCAAAGCTATGATAGGGGAATATTGGGTGTGTAGACTGCTAGTGGATGAGGGAAGTGGAGTCAACCTGATGACCAAAAAGGCATACCTGACCATTGAAGGAGAGCTTGCGGCTCTCAAACCTGTAAAAAAGCCATTAGTGGGTCTAGGCGGTAGGCCAATACAACCGCTGGGCATAGTGGAAATGGAGATGCAGTTTGGTGAAGACCCAAGCCCGACCAAAACGCTAAAGGTACCATTCAATATTGTTGATATGGATCTAGCCTATAATGTTATTTTGGGGAGACCCCTATTGTATAAAACAGGTGCCATTACTAGTATCCGGTACCTGAGAATGAAGATTCCAACCCCCAAAGGTCCAGTGGTGTTCAGAGGAAACCAGGAGGCATCCTAGAAGTGATATACAGTAGCCGAGGGAGGAAAGGAAGAGACACTCAGCATTGAGCAGATTATGACTCCTCACACAGGAGAAAAAAGAATAGAACCAGGGGACGTAATGAAGAAGTTTAGGATGGCAAGAGCCAAAGTGAAGATAAGAGGAAGAATGAAGCCAGAAACTGAAAGAGGAATCACGGATGTTTTGATGGAAAATCAAGATCTGTTTTCAACAGACCCACGGGAGATAAAAGGTGTAGACCCGAGCATCATTACTCATTAGCTCGCGGTTGATCCAAATGCAAAATCGGTGAGGCAGAAGAAGATAAATTTTAGCCTGAAGAAGTAGAGAATAATAGCAGAGTAGGTAAAAAGCTAGAGGCAGCCAGTTTCATTGAGCCGATTCAACATACAAATTGGTGTGCTAATGTAGTGCTAGTCAAAAACCCAACGGCAAACACTGAATGTGTGTGAATTTTACAGATCTAAACAATGCTTGCCCAAAGGATAATTACCCTTTGCCCTGTATAGACCAGCTGATTGATTCAACAGCAGGTCACGAGCTCTTTTCCATCATAGATGCGGCTAACGGGTATCATCAAATCTCAATGAGCCAAGCCGATAAAAGCAAGACAACCTTTATCACCGATGGGGGAACCTACTGTTATAGGATGATGTCGTTCGAGTTAAGGAATGCAGGAGCTACCTACCAGCGGCTGATGAACTATATGTTCTAATGGCAGATAGGAAGAACAGTGGAGGTGTATGTAGATGATCTAATCATCAAGAGTAAGAGGGAGGAAGGTCACCCCAAAGACCTCAGAGAAGTGTTCAACATTTTCTGGAAATTCAGAACAAGGCTCAATCTAGACAAATGTGCTTTTAGGATAAAAGCTGGAAAATTCTTAGGGTTCATGGTCTCTGAGAAGGGGATAGAGGCCAACCCGGAGAAGGTACAGGCTATACTTGATATGAAGCCGCCGAAGAATATAAAAGAAGTGCAGAAGCTCAATGGCCAGATAAAGGCACTAGGCAGGTTTATGTCTTATGGGGCAATGAAGTCTTTACCGTTCTATCAAACCCTGAGGAATGTAAAAATGTTTGACTGGACAGAGAAATGTCAAACAGCTTTTGAGAAGCTCAAAGAATTCTTATCTTCACCACCAGTGCTAAGTTGACCCATACCTAGGGAGTGGCTATACCTATACCTAGCTGCAGTGGAGGAAGTTATTGCCAGTGTGTTGATCAGAGAGAAAGATGGGGAGCAAAAGCCAATTTACTATGTCAGTAGAGTATTGAAGGGGTCAGAGCTAAGATACCCGGTGATAGATAAGCTGGCATTGGCTGTTGTCGAGGCTTGTAAGAGATTAAAGGCCTATTTTCATGCTCATACCATAGTGGTAAGAACAAACATGCCATTGAGAAAAAGCCCTAGAGCGCCTAGAAGCATTCGGGCCGCTGGTTAACTAGTCTATCCAACTAGGGGAGCACGATGTCAGAAACGAGCCTAGAGCCACTCTAAAAGCACAGGTCCTCACAGATTTTGTGGCTGAAATGGAGAGAGATAAAGGAGAGCAGATGGACAGCATGCCAGAGAAATGGGAGTTATATGTAGATGGTGTAAGTAATGAAAAAGGGGCAGGAGTCGGTGTCCTTCTAATAGGACTAGGTAAAATCCAAATCACATATGCTCTAAAACTTATGTTTAAAGCAACTAACAACCTGGCAGAGTATGAAACAAAGATAGCCGGCTTATCGCTGGCAGAAGAAGTTAAAGCAGAAAACCTAGTGGTGTATAGTGATTCCCAATTGGTGGTGAGCCAAATGAATGGAAATTTTATTGCAAAGGAACCGCTGATGATAAAATATATGGAGAAGGTAAAGAAGCTGCTACAAAGGGTGACAGAGAGAGGCGGCAAAGTAGAAATTTGTCAGATCCCTAGAGAAGAGAACAAGGAGGCGGATATTCTGGCAAAAGCAGCGGCCGAAGGGGCAGAAGCTTTCCATAAAATTCCATTAAGGGAAGAGTTGACCAGCCCAAGCGTGGAAACTGAAGAAGTTCTGGAAATTGCAGAAATAACTGAGTGTATGAAACCCATTATTGCCTACAAAACAACAGGGGAGCTGCCGGAAGATAGGAAGGAGGCACAAAGGTTACAAGCAATTGCTTCACTCTACCATTACCAGCATGGAGTTCTGTTCCTGAAAGCCAGATCTCACCCGTGGTGCCACTGTGTATTAGCGGGTGATGGCCTGCACTTGATGAGGGAAATTCATGAAGGAATTGGTGGATCACATGAGGCAGCCCCTACATTAGTCAGGAAAGCACTCCTTCAAGGATATTATTGGCCAACCATGTATAAAGATGCCTAGGGATTGGTGGAAAGATGTGACAAGTGTCAGAAGTATGCTAAGGTGAGCCATCTGCCGGCTAGTTGTCAGTCACCCATTGGAAGCCTTTGGCCCTTTGCCATGTGGGGAATGGATATCCTTGGTCCTTTTCCACTGGCATCAGGCTAAAGAAAGTTTTTAATTATGGCCATAGATCATTTCACAAAGTATATAGAAGCCATGCCGGTGCCCACCATCACCGAGGAAAAGATAGAGAAGTTCTTTAAAAATGAAGTTATTTACAAATTTGGCATCCCTCACACCTTGATTACAGACAATAGAAAGCAGTTTGACTGTGAAAAATTCAAAAGCTTCTGCAGCAACCTGAATATACAACTGCACTTTTCATCTGTGGCACACTTGTAAACGGATGGCCAAACAGAAAATGCCAACAGAACTCTGCTAGAAGGGATCAAGAAGCGGCTAGATGATTTAAAAGGTGGTTGGGTAGATGAACTTTACAGTGTACTATGGGCATACAGAACAACTCCAAAGAAAGCTACGGGAGAGTCCCCCCTCCGCCTAGCTTATGGTATGGATGCAATGATCCCAGCAGAGAAAACATTTCCACCATGGCGTGTCTTGAACTATAATGAAGAAGAAAATGAAGTCTTTGTAAAGATTAATAACGATTTGTTACAGGAGAGAAGAGATCAAGCCGCTACTCGTGCAGATGCATATCAACAGCAAGGCGCTAAGTATCATGATAAGAGAGTAAGAGCCAAACACTTTAAAGTGGGAGACCTAGTCTTACGAAGAACAGATGTGGGAAAAGGCGAGGCAGGAGTTGGAAAGCTCAGAGTAAACTGGGAAGGTCCCTATGAGGTGGTAGAAGTGCTGGGCAAAGGGGTATACAAAATGGCAAACCTTGATGGAACTGTCCTACCCTGGACATGGAACGCCGAACTACTAAGAAAATACTACTAGTGATTGTAGTTGTCTCATTCACAATCATCAATGAAATAGTTCTGGTTCTAACCATATGTTATCTTATTTCTAATTTTTTACAACACCTATCAAACTGCTGTAAGAGGCTCCAAGTTAGCCCAGGTGAAGAGGCTAAGTCCTATCAAATCGCTGTAAGAGGCCCCAAGTTAGCCTAGGCGAAGAGGACAAGTCCTATCAAACCGCTGGCCGAACAGGCTAAGTCCTATCAAGCCGCTGTAAGAGGCTCCAAGTTAGCCCAGGCGAAGAAGCTAAGTCATGTCTAACCATCATAAGAGGCTTCAAACAGTCTAGGCGAAAAATAAGATATATCAACCCGCTATAATAGGCTTCAAACATCTGGGCAAATTGGCTAAAAACTGGATCATAAAAGAATACCAAATAGCAGATTGAAATAAATATAAAGAGACAAAAATTCAGGAAAGAATATAATTTCATTCAACGAAATAATATTGTTCAAAAAAGACATTCAAAGAAAAATACAAAGGCAGCTAATCTACAAGTACAACGGCCTCAGGGTTCCTCCTTGGTCAGCCTGCGTGCCACTGTCGAGCTCGACATTATCACCAGCGGCTAAAGGGGAAACACCAGCAGTAGCAAAAAGAACAGCAGAAGTTTCCCCTTGTTAAATAGCCGGAGGAATTTCTTCAAAAAGAGAAGTAGGAGTTGGATTTTCAGCAGCAGCAGATGGAATTATCGATGCATCATCGTTACCTTCATCGTCATCCTCATCTTCCTCGTTAAACACATCATCAGTAAAATCTTCATCCGCCTTAAGACCATTCACACAATTGTCCCACACTTTGTTACAAAGAGCATCAATGTCAATCTCTGCAAGCCGGGGAGAGATGAAGGAGACTTTGCTTAAATGGTTTAAGCTTATTTTATCTGCCTCTAGTAACTCTGCATTTGACCTCACAGCCGCTCGAGCTTCCTCGACCACCCTTTTTTTGCAAGCTTTATAAAAAGTAGTAAGCACCTGGCTGGTGAAAAGATCTGTGGTCTCCTGTTCTTTAAGTCGCTCAGCAACAACCCCATCTCTCTCAGCAATGAGGGCGGCATTAGAGGACTTCAGCTCAGCAATTGTCCTTTCCATCTCATTATGTTTACATTAAAACTCCTCGCAGGTTTTCCGCTGCTGCTCCAGCTCAGTGATAAGATGAGAATTTTCCTCTTCCTTCCCCTTCATCAATCCGTCAGCAGCAGTAATGGCCAGGTCTTTATTCTTAACCTCATCAAGCTCCTTGGCCAGCTCAGTATTAGCCTTATTTAAATCAGTCGCGCTTTGGATGTTTGACTTAAGAGCATTGGCATGGGCCACGCCAAGAGCCTCAAGATGCTAAAGAGTCTGAAAAAACACATCAATGAAAATAAGTTACCAATAAACATATAAAATCGAGGGAGAATTATTGGTCAAAATATCACTTACGGAAAGACAGTGTTTGCGGGCCTTTCCGAGCAGCTTGGTTTCAGGAATCATGTTCAATTTTGCCATATCCATGGGAAGGTAAGCTACCTCTGAGAACGGTTTAGCAACCCCATCACTCCCCATGGAAATTTGTTTTCGCTTAAGATGAAGCCGGTCGCCGGCCAGCATGGGTGTCCCAGATGCTTCACAGAAGACTTTCCTCAGGACATAGGGGCACTCGATCCCATCACCACATACAGCATACCCATCAAAGCAAGGAGAAGTAGCAGCAGCAGCAGAAGAACCCGCTCTCTCTGTAGCCATAATAGCACCAGAAGAGTGGGGGAGAGCCACCATTGAAATAGGCATTGAGGATACAGCAATGCTGGCAGGTAGAACACCCGCAGAAATAGCAGAAGTGATGGCTCTAGCAAGCAAGGGCCGCAAATCGCTCCCAATAACACCAGTTGATGTAGTTAGAATAGTGGAAGTAGTGACTTCAGTTCCAGCGGTTATCCCAGAACTGGCAGTAGGAGCTTGTACAACAGCAGTTGCAGCACCAGAGGTCCTCGCTCTCTTGCTGGGTCTTGAAGTTGGTGCCGAATCTATAGAAATTCCACTAAAATGTTTTATCTCTACAATTAGCAAAGAAAAATAACAATCAATTAAAGGAAATAAAAAAAAATGAAAGAAGAAACAAGTACCATATGCAATGCTAGCTTTAGCAGCTAACTACGCCGCTAGATTCATGTCAACCTCGGATAAGCTAGAGGAAGAACTGGAACTGGGGCTACCCGGATAATCTAATATCCGGATTCCCTTGGAAATATTGCTAGGCCTAGGAAGAGGCGCGGGCGAAGGAGGGACATTTTGGTCATCATCTACATCAGCTAATAAATTAGCCAGCTCAAGATCTTCTTCGCTAGCTAACCGATCAGGAACTTTTTCTTTAGCCGCTCTCTTAGATGAAGGTCTTTTAGAGGATGATTTCTCAGCAAGGTAACTAGACACCTGTTTATCTAAACTCATTCCCTGACTAAAACGAAGAGCAGCAAAAGCATGTAGTTCAGTTTGTTCTCTCTTTTTGAGTTTTTTGTGGTCAGAATGGGGAGTGACAACCTAATCACGGAACAAAGATCGAAAAGCATCAGCATGCTTAACAATCAAAAACCTATTTTTTAAACCATGAACTTTGGGAGGACTACCATCCCAAAAGTGGTATGTCATACTGCGCTAAGAAGATGATACAAACATCTCAGTTTTTCGGCTGGTCAGTTTAAAGAATTGAAAAAATCTATTTACTGTTGGCTCAACATTAGCCCGCTTGTGAACATGTAAAAACCCTAAAAAGATACGGATTGAATTAGGGTGAAATTGAGACAGGGGAATAAACCGACCCTTCAAAATTTATACTAAAAGAGGTTCTAAAGGAAACCTCAGACCAGCCTGCAATTGACTAGCATGAATAATAATCCTATTACTGCTTAAATGATCAGAGGAACGTCATGTAGCACTAGGATGATGATAAGAATAACCATCAGGTAATGGGTATTGATGAATAAAGGTATTATAAGTATTCAAATTGGTGAAAATAGACTTTATCTTAGACATATCAGTCAACATAGAATCAAAACCAACAATGTTCTCAGCAGACTCATTAAAATCAGGAAGAGCTATTAGAAAAGAACCTGTAAGTAGTCGAAGGTGATTGGAGAAGCAAAGAAGTAAAAGTACTGGTGAAGGAAAAATCTTGAAAGCAAAAGCAGAAAATAAGAAAGGAGAGACAAAGAGAGAAGTAAGAAAAGTAAAAAAAAAGAAGTAAAACAACATAATTTATAGGAAAGGGAAAGAACTTAGGATAAAATCAAGGCCGTAGGATCAAATAGAGATCAACGGTGGAGAAAAATAGGAAATCAAAGAGACACTGGCATACGAAAAGTTAAAACGACAGACAATAAATGATAGTTGTTAATCGCGATAAAAGAGGAGACGTGTCCCGTCATAAATGGAGAAATAACTGACAAATGAAAGGGCGCCAGAAATTTGAAACAACAAAAAATATATATAAATAGCAAAAAAAAAAATTCAAAGTTCAAAATTCAAAATTTCCCTTATGATATTGGAGGGAAATTCCTTAAGCCGCTCGATTTTCACACCTTAAAACCGGCCAACATGGATAAGTAGTTCAACGGATACATAAAGTAAGCGGATTCATATATTGCCTTCAAAAGTAAGCCGTTTAATTCATATTTTATACAGCCGCTCATCTTTAGTTCGGATAAACTAAAATCCAAATCGATGCTTACAAAACAACAAAGAAGTCATAAATAACTTCCTATACTTGAGGGGGGGGATACTGATAGAGTAGTAGATATTGGGCTAGAATTAGGCCCAATACAATGTAACAGAAAAATGGCATCTTTCTAGAATACCAATGGAATGGGGGACCAAAGGGACACTTGTAAGAAATCTAGCAAGTGCTCCCAAAACCCTAGATTCCTTGAACATACTATATAAAGAATAGGACAAGGATATATGAGGTAATTCTATTCTTCTAAAACCCTAAACTTTTCCATTCTCTATTTTCCTAGTATTATTCACTGACTTAAGCATCGGAGTACGAACGGGACTCCCCAGTCCCGACGTATTCTAACTAGTTATTTGTGTTACAGAGACCCGCTGGACAGCACTTGAGACCCGCAAATCAGGCATAGAGATCCGGAAATAGTGAGTAGATACCCACATGGATGACCCAAATCCATCACGTTCCATCACCCAAGTGGCATGCAAACACTTAATAAATGACTAAAACCTGCAAATCATTTAAGTTTATGATGTGCATCATTTTAGATATAATTATTGAAATATATATAATTTTGCTAAAAAATAATTCTCTTTCTCCAGCCAGTAAATTAATATGGACCAGAAGCATGTGACATAATTTGTACAAACAAAATATATTAAGTGCACTGATCATTGAAGCTTTTATATTCATAGAGAAAATTGTAGATTCAAATATGTTATTTTTTAACCAATAAAATAGTGAGATTGCAATATAAGGATTCACTTCTCAATTTTAAAGCATGTCAAAAAAATTGGTATTCAATTTCTTTAATAAATGAAAATAAATAACTATGAATAGAGTACTAAAATTTTGACTCCGGATGAAACTCTAAAGTGAAAAGTTCAGACAAATAAAAACAAAGGGAGTAAATATGAACAAATATGATTTGCTATGTTGAAATTAAATTACAAATGAATAATATACATTCTCAAAATAAAATCTTTTAATATCATCGACAAAGAAATTCAATCTCATCGTTCTATCATAGTTATGTAACTTGCTTGTGTATTCATTCTCATTTCTTTCGTGTGTGTGTATGCGAATTAATAATGAACAAAAAAGAAAAGAGCTTTAGACCCATAGCTTTACTTTTAAGATAAGGCCTAGCTTTCATCGCTTGCATTTGTAAGATTTTCTTCTTCATTCATTGCTATTACATGGATAGGAATTAATAATGAAC